>JAAEAF010000986.1:0-77714 GCA_011037195.1 Triatoma infestans | reverse complement strand
CCAATTTCTATCTGTAGGACACTTTTGTAAAGCTGTAAAAAGGCCACTTATTAATTGCTTACAAATAAAATATAATTAAAAAAAAAAAAATACAAGGATAGTAAAAAGTATTATATTTTCTGTTTTTAATTACCATCTGGAGACATCCATGCAGGATAATAAATCCTGCCTTTTTCTTGGAAAGAGAACTTAGCATCTGCCATGTTGATTCTAGCAGTCAGATCTTCGTCTATCTATAAAAATCGTTTTAGTATAAAATTATAATTATTTCCTTGCTATATTTAAAGATTTTAAAAATAATAATGAATTATAAATGTTCACATACATACATATACACAACTCACTCACACACGCATAACATAATTATATATATATAATTATGTAAATATTTTACACAATACTCCTTATATGTATATGGGGGAGGTGTAAAACCTTCCCTTCTAGTCGATATAGGAATGGAGAAAGCAGACGGAAATATAGACTTACTAGCTGTTTTTGTATTCAATTTTATGGAGTATTTGTGTACTTACTACTGGTGCGAAAATGTTTAAATAGAAACTTCTTTTGTTTAAATTATCAGTTTATTACAAATCTTACTGCTCCCAAAAGTTGACTTACCATTACGTGTCTAGAATTCAGATAAAATTGAGGAGTAATGCGTTCTAAACTGTGTAAAAAAGACATGCCTCTTGCAACATCAGCTGCAAAACGTAAAGCCTGTGCAGAGTCTACTACAACGCCGGCTCCTTCATGTAATAAAGAGTAGAGAGATCCCCAAGGCATATGTTGATTTATAACGATAAGATTCGGAGGGGAATTACAACATCCTATTACTGGTAGCACATTTGGATGAGAAAATATTCTGAAAAATAACATTTAAAACTAATATATAATATCATTATTATTATTATTCATTAAGAATGTGTCCACATTCGTATTACTAGAAATTAAAAATTTAAAAGCTGTAATTTAAGAAGAAATTGTTAACCATCTCACTTAATAATAAGAGTAACAACAGCACTATTAAACAAATGCTGTAACATTAAGGCTAGAATTCATGTTTAAAGTAGTACTTAGAACTAGTTGTAGAATATACAGAGAGAATGATTGAAAACCACTGCACTTAGATAAATTGTGACTCTGTGTGTGTGTTTATTTGCATACCATGTCATCAAAGAGTTGGTAACATCAAAGAAAGTGAATCCAGGGTAGATGAAAATTCATGATTAGTGAACTCAAGTTTGCGTGAGTACATTAAATCCAATTGTACTTAATTAAACATCCCAATGTAACAAACGCTTACATTGAATCCCAACCTCAAACTACTCATATAGTATAACTATCTGAATTAGCACGCACAGGGTAAACTGTTGCTTAGCAATGCACACTCATTTCCTTTCTGTAGTTTATTGATGATTAAATTCTTTATAGGAAAAAACGACGATACATTTTTTTAGGTCGCACTGGCTTTCATTTTATAGCCTTGCAAAACTTAAAAAATCCCCTGTATCAACAACTTCTGCATGCGTTAGTATGTGTCTACTATCCAGAAAATTAGGAACAGGAAGGGTACCTAAGAAAGAATATCCAAAGGAACGCCACGATTTCTGAAAAAATATCTGGAAATGTTTCTTCGAGAAAAGTTGAATTATCCTTGACATTATTACTTCTTTATTAAGCAACAATATGGCACAAAGTTTCATCTAAAATAAAGAGTACATAATAAAAACGTTAGCTTTGTCTATGATAACAAAAAAAGTTTTCCATTTCATAGTCTTATCGCTTCATTTTGTGGTCACATCGACCTGTTTCGGATGTTTACCCATCTTCAAGATTTCATAAACAGATCTTTATTCTGAAGATCTATGATGGCCAGAAACCGGTAGAGGAATACAAAAATCATCACGGAAAAAATCACCAATAGTAAAGTTAAATTAGACTAGTCGAAAGGTATTCAGAGAATGAACCAGAGTGATTTGTCTGTGATATTACTGTTTATCAAGATATCCTAAAGTTGAATGGGCACAAAAAACCCGTCGATGACCTCAACTAATAACTTGAACTCCAATTTAACTCAATGGTAACTCTCGTTATTTGCTCGATTTTGGTGGAAGCCGTCCGGATTTAAAGCTGTAATTCAGCATCATAAGCACTTTATATACCAGCTGCCACGGTTTCCCAAATAGCCTTCAGGCAAGGCTTTACCTTTAGACCCTATTTTTCCTAGACAACTTATCAAAAGTGTTTTCTGTAAGATACTATATCAATAAAATTTTGAAGTTTATATATCTATATTTTCCTAATTCTGAGACTTGATTTTAATACTGAACAATACTATTATGAAGTACCTATGAGTACAGGACATTTGACACGTAATAAAGGGAATTATTGATCATCTTGCCGTCTTTGAATCGGCGTCTTTTTGAGTAACTTATCTCTTTAAATGAAAGATACATAAAAAGTAACTTTGCTCCTTCTCGTGAGGATGAGAGATGTTATAAAGTGTTGATCGCTAACGAAGAGAGAGAGAGAGACGAAAAAGAATAGACAAGAGTCACCATCAAAAACAAGCAAGTTTTATTTGTGACTAGGGTAGTTTGAAAAAAAGGTTTAATTTCCCAGCATTAAGAAGTATTCTACCTTCTTGTTGAATAATTTTTGAAGCTGTTATTATTTATTTGTGCCTCCATAGTTGTACATCTTTAATAATTCTTACTTGAATTAAAACTTTACATGCTGATTAAGCATAACTATGAATATTTAAATATTTTATGTACTTAAATATGTATTTATTTTTTCTCGGAAACGGCTAATCGATTTTCTATAACATCTATGATTTTAACCGTCGGAGTATGCGCATATAATAGTTGTTTTTGGCCGGTTTTAGATTCTCATCCATCGTCAGAGTAGGTTTTAAATCAATTCTAGTAGAGATATGATTTCAACTAGATATGATATCAAGTACCATACTGGTTGATTGTCTGGAACAAAAATATGTATGCTACGACGGATACAATCCAGCATTGCGGACTCAACTATATATTCAACGATTTTCTTTAAAATTGAAATGCTAACTGCACATACATAAAAGTGTGACTTTTATGTGAAACATTTTTTTTGGAAAAATTTATTTTAAGAGGGTCTGGCAAATCTGGGAATTAAGTTTAACTTGAAACTTGTTACAAGCTTGGCTGGGAGATAAAGACGTTTTGTCTTACAATGAAGTAGTTGAGCTTAAAAATTTGATATAATCCCCACTTATTTTTATAATTATAGCTAAGCCAACTAAACATTTTATAGAAATTCCAAGCTTGAAGGAAAGTTCAATATTCACAGTATTGAAGCAAGAAAGCGTGAGTGTTCCACACCAAATTTACCTCTTCGACTCCTCACCAAATTCAGTCAGCAAGGACCTCACAAGACTAAAGAGAAGGATATCCGTTTAGACATTTATTTATTTCTTTTAATTCTTACATGCTCGTATTTTCTTAATATGCATTTTTTACCCTCCAACCCACAGGGGCAATAGACTAGACATACAAAGGTCTAACAAAAGATCTTCAAGATCGCAGTGGAATTCAGTTTATAGCCTACTCTATCTATACATCTACTCTTTTAAATATATAGCAACATGCAATTCCTAAGTTATACCTAAGTTTTGGAAACTCCTCGTTAAAATCTCTTGAGATCCTAGGGGTGCATTCTCTAATGTTTAATATTTTGCCAACAATATCGTTCTTTTGCCATCTTCCACGCCAAGATTCTCCGCTAGGTGTAACAGCGATCTTAGTATGTAACTGTAAATCGGACATGTTAATACCCTTGTGACGTGAAAGAGTAGCATCTCCTATAACAGATATTTGTTTTTTATTAATTAAATTCGGAAAGAGTTACCATATTTATATATCAAATAACTAGCTAAATTTTACATAAAATATCATAACTTTCCGAAGTTTTATTTTAACTGAAAAACATTAGAGATTAATATTAACATAATCAAATATTAATAGATAATTTTTTTATTGCATTTCAACGCCATAAATGTCATTTAATATTTTAATATTCAACGTCATTTTTTATTTATCATTATATTTAAAATTTTAAAATGTCAAAAGTAAAGATTACATAAAAAATAAAACTCACGACTTCTTGTTTTAAGCCCAAGCCAACTCTGATCTTTAAACGTGATCTTCCTAAGATCTTGACCAGTCTCAATGGCAAGCTCTGAAATTTAAAATAGTGCAAAATGTAATTTAAAATTCTACGTGAAATTTAAATATGAACTAAATACCTCATAATAATATCAAAAAAAGGAAACAAATAAATTTCCTCAGAAAACAATGAATTCTGAAAAATTAGGAATAACTTATTTTAGAAACATCCTGATGACTTATTTAACTAATTTTCCTTGAAACATGAAAGAGTAGTAATTCCTGCAAAAGGTTTTTATTAATCAAATTCGGAAAGAGTTAATTATATTTATAAACATATCTAGAAAAAAAATTAAAATTTATTTATTTATGATTTCTAAAAATTCATTTCATGAAAATTTAATCAGAAATGATTCATTTGTAAAAACTTTATGGCCTCTGCCACTACAAAAAAGATTAACATAATTATACCAGAAAAGATTAAAACAGAAAATACTGTCATTCTCAAAGGACTATTAGTTTCGGGGGTAATCTCCTGAGATCTTGTATGTTAACTTATGACCTGGAGAAAGTCATAGCAGTTCAACGCTAATGCTTTCCAAATAAATCTTAACAAAGAAAATAGGTTTTCCGACACCTCCACAACCTTTGTTAAGTGTAAAAGTTAAATGTCAACTATAAATGTCATGACATGTTCTATAAATCCCATTATAACGGTACAAATACACAAATAATAGTTTAATAAATAAACAAAGAACAATAATTTTGTTTTCCCAAAAAAATGACTTTTAAAGAAGTGGTAAAACTGAGAACGTAAACTTTTGTGAATACACCCCCGAAAAGTTTTCATCGGGCCATTAAATAAATACACAGGATCAACAACTCCTAAGAATGCAAAATACTTCCTCTTTTTATTTGATTGAATTATTTGATTCTTGTCACATAACCACTATAATACGCTGTTAATAAAAGAACAATTTTAACACCATTTGTTTCAATTTTATTTAGACCCTATTTACACAGATCTTACCATGCAATCGTTTTGCAAGCGATCCTCTCGCCTTGTCAAGAGGTGTATCGCCATCTTTGTTTGCTAATGAAATGAGAGCACCATGTGTTACCAAATCTTCTGCAATTTGTTGATATCCCCAAAAGCTTGCATAATGTAAAGGAGTATTCCCATGTTCATTTGTAAAATTTACATCTGCTTTATTGCGTAACAGCTAGAATCACATTACAATTTTTGTAAATTATTTTGAGTTTTTTTGGGGCGCATCGACAGCTTTGGTCAATAGTGCCCCTGTAAGTAATTATTATTATTTCAAATGCATACAAGTTCATCTGTAGATGGACGAAAGTCTATTCAGGAACTTTTTAAAAATTTATTAATATATTCATTTTTGATACCTTAGATTTAATTTTATAAATATAGATGTCTTACCAAGTGAACAATTTCCTTATGTCCATGAGCTGAAGCTAAATGGAGTGGTGTATCATCACCACGGTTTGTCGCATTAATTCTTGAGCCACGAGTCATGAGTAATTCAACTATCTTAACATGACCTTCTTTGCAAGCCCAATGTAACGGACTAAATCCATGATCATCTCTGTGTAAAAGAAACAAGTCAGTCTTTGTTCCTCAAGTATTCATAAATGTTCATTACATTCATAATATTGTACACAATGAAGGCACTTTGCCCTACTTTTTCTTTTTGATCTTTATATTCCTTCATATTGTTCCAATTCAATATAATCATAATGGAATGAAATTCTGATTACAGCAATTCTTGGTAACTTAATAAAATGTTAACTCTCGGCCGCTCAAAAAATACCCTAATTTATGAAGGATCTGACAAACTTTACAAATAAATGTTTAGCTTTTAGATCCCTGATTTCATAAAGTTCATAAAAGGAGCGTCCATATCTCTCTAGCACGCTATCTTAAAAGGGTGAAGCTCAAACGTCTCTATATTAAACAGTGCGGATGTCAATATCGAATGAGCAAACCTAATCTAAGTAATATTGTACACAACGAAGGCCCAGTAACTTTGCCCTTTTCTCTAAGTGGAGCTTCTCTATTAATAGAGAATTGCTTAAGCAAAGTCATGCAAGCTTTGATTACCTGATATGTATGGTAATATAATTCATTTACGTTTCTTCGTTTCATCATTCATTTTGCAGGCGGACGCCTGATCAGAAAATATTAATATGAACACGAGGATTTTAAATTATGGCATCTGATTTTGGGCTTCATATTCCTCATAAGTTTCAGGAAAAGGTCTGGTTGGGAGATGAAGTTGTTCTCGCCCGGGATTGTTCTCATGTGCCCCTTGGATATCCAATTAAACGAAAGGCCTAAATGTAAATTTGATCCTTTTAATCGCAAGATCCTTACATTTACCTAGCGAAATAATTATCCTTAACAACTATATTCTGGTAATATATACAACGTATTGAAATGATAGATATGAGCGGACCCCGAATTCATAGAATTTACAGAAATGCTAAAATTAATTTTTCCTGAGATAAATGTTGCAAATAAAAATTACATGTCAATATTAGAGACATAAATAACCATATTTTTAAAAAATCGCTTCAGTCGTTTCCGATATACAAAAGAACACAACGGATATAGTACTTTCGGTTGTCGGATCTGCTGATATCTAAACGGAATATAAAGCTTGAACTTTCGGCAATTATTTGTTTTTGAGTTATACTTTCAATCAAACAATCCACACTATATTCTGAAAACTCTTTTTACGTACCCTGGGATTTCAAAAATCTGACACGATTTCAAGGCTTCCTCTTTCAGCACAGGAGGAAGTAATAACTTAAAATTCGCTATGATTTTATGTTCAAAGCAGATTTTATTGTTCTGTTATTAAGTGCTATTCTGATTATAATTCTAGACAGTATCGTATACAGTAATTACTGCTCAGTGATGGAAGTAAGTTAACAAGTAAATTTCCAGTCAATAACAAAAGTTGTCCTAACAATACCAAATATGGCTTGTTCAGAATTTTCAGAAAGGAAGGAGAACCCCCTCTCCTTTTTACTATCATATAAATCGTATGTATTTACTTATTTATATGCTTTAACAAATTGTCTTTATTAGTTATTTATGTCAATACAATACATGAATCTCTAACCACTATACTATAAGGAAATAAATTACCCTTGATTCATGTCATGTTCTGTGTCATCCAACCATACTCTTACTTGCATTGCATTGCCTTCTCGACACCAATGGAAAATATCTTCCATATTCGCTTCAAAAATTTAAGAATAACTTGTCACATAAATAAAAAATTAGATGAATATAAACTAAGACCACTCCCGAAATTACCCAAGTTTTACGCGAGTTTGTCGGCCCATCCCACTTCAGCTGCCCACTGACAAGCTAAAAAAAAAATAGGCTAAATGAACAGTGCAGCAATACAAGTGTTTTCAGCTAACGCCGATAGATGTAGCAATTGCCGCTTATCCTTCAAATGGAGGTGGCACCGCAAAATTTATGTATTCAATACCTACATATATTTTCTTAAATAGAAATTCAAAAAGACTTACTTTCTTATTCTGATTTGATATTTTTTGTTATAGAAAATTCTTCATTTACAAATAAAAAATATGGCATAGAATTCCAATATTAGGCAAAATTTATTAAGAATAATTAACAAAATAATAACGAATAAAATTTTACATATTACTTTTCATGTTTGATGATCGGCTAAATTAATTCAATTACTCATCAATAAAGCGCACATATTATTCCTTGAATACAGTTTTATTTACGTACTTTTTATTTTACTAAATTATTCTCGCTCTTTTTTCTGATCCCACAGTCCATTTTCTAGACGAATATTGCATCTGATGAGTTACAGTTTGTTCTTACCGGTGCTGTGGATGGAGAAGATAGTGATTTAGATGTGCTGGAAGTGATGAAGACGAATTCGCGAATATGACGATTTGGGAAAAGGAATATTAAGACAAGAAATTGAAATAAGGACTATAACTAATAAAGAAACAAGCACTTTGAAAATAACGGATGATGATGAACAAACCAGTCATCAAGGCAAAGAAATCAAGAAAAGTTCCCAATTTCAACCTTCTACAAGCACTAAACAAATCAAGAAAATTAGACTATGGAAAACAAAACAGTTAAATAAACATCAGAAAATTCCAAGTGAATGTTCGAACAAAACATTCAAGAGTGGCGTGACAAAAAATTGGCTCCAGTTGATGTTTTCAGAGTATTTTTTGATGACTGCGTAGTAGATAAAATGTGTCGGGAAACGGTAAAATATGCTATGCAAAAAGGCTACCAAATAACGTGCTCTGTGGAAGACATGTATAAATATTTTGCTCTATTGCTACTTTCTGGGTATTGCCGAGCCACTCAAAGACGAATAAATTGGGAGACTCGGCCATATGCAAATAATGTTCTTATATCAAGTGCTATGTAACGAAATAAGTTTGAGCAAGTACATAAATATTTTGATCTGAATGACAACAAAATCATTACCCCCTTAGACAGACTGTACAAATTCGTCCGCTGTTAGATCATTTAAATAAAAAATATAATAGTATTGTTCTGACAATATTAACCGTGAATTACTTCGATAGGCCTAAACGAATATGCTCGAAGAAGACATCTTTTAGTAATGATGAAGTCCGTTTGACGGAACCGACTAACTTATGGATGAAGAAAAAGCGCAGCGTTGATCAGTGTGGAAAATGCACTAAATACAAGTGTACTAAATGCAACGTGGGACGAACTAAGAAGAATCAAAGACTCAAAGAAAAGTGGCAGTGTTGAAGTAGTTGAACCTACACTATGGTACTTCGGTCAGATGAGTTTTCTGGGGACCAGGATTTAGTGAGCTTAATCAGTACGTTGCAACCATTGGAAGAGCTGGGAGAATCACCGTATAACGTATTTTTTCAATTGGTTTATTATATACGAAACAGTAAATCAATTAATGGTAATACTTAAATCAGTATATAAAGTGATACACCGTATTATACAAAATTTATCCATATGTACTAACAAAATTTATCTTGCCAAGAAACTTTACCCTTATTGTTAAAGTAGTTTCGAAAAGTATCTCTTATTCTTTTGCTGCTTTCACACGGATTTCTTGAGTTTGGAGGTTGTAGGCAAAGAATTTTCTTCTTTCTCTCCATGAGCATAGTACCGTACTTCCCTTTTCCTCTTTCTCAGTGTCGGTTTGCCCTGGATAGCAGTAAGGCACGGACTTCCTCCTCCTTAAATAATTGTGTAAATAATGTCAATACAATTATTCTCGCTTTCTCTAGAGACAGAGGGATAGATTTTTGAAATACCCAAATTTTGAATTTAAAATTCCGTAAGCGTTTTCCACAATCCAGCAGTAGGTGAAAATTCTTTGTTCTATTAAGATGTTTTCAATAAATTATGTGACTTTGCGAACGCAACATCACCGACATCATGGTAAGACTTCTTCTGGAAGGATTTTCAGAGTTTAGATGTAAGCAAATTTCCAAACTTGGAGTAGTCGACCATTCTTCCCGAATCCACCATTAAGAATTCATTTACTACTCCCAACTTTACTATTCTAAAAAAGCGTTATAATTGTAATAAAGAGATCCGGAGCCAGACGGTTTCTTGATAGCAACATGTTTCCCGTCTAAAGCGCCGAGACAGCGTGGAAAATTCCACTGTAGCTCAAACTCCTTGGCAGTTGCTTTCCATAATTCTGGTATATCAAGGCAACCGTAACATACAAGAGAAATTATGTTGTTTAGGCTTTCTTAATCTAATTATTAATTAACTTTGTTTTAGATCACTCAGACAAGCAATGAAGCCCACAACGCGGGAACATTCAATCCTCATGCCAAGAAGAAGAAGAAAACATCGCAAGAAGAGCTATTGAATATAGCATATGATCGATAAAGAACAGGGGAATCTGAAGCGACAAGATCGCAAACATTTGGGTGTTGGATGTGGAACTCGCAAAAATGTGCTAAGAAATTTCACAAATCCACGCTAAGAAAGCTATAAATAACTGGAAATTTGTACAGTAACTATGTGCAGATACATCCACACCTATGTACAGTGCAGCAACTTCATTCAGATCGTTTACTTCAAAGAGTCCATAGGAGAACTAGATCATATATATGCCATATGTCCCTCAAGAAAATACGGTTCTTCATTAATTTTCAGTAAATATTGTAATTGTACTAATACTGTAATTTTTTGAATATACTTTTTTCGTATTTTTTGTTTTATTTTTTATAATATCAAGTCATATTATCTATACATCACTTACCTGAATGTAATCTCTGAGTGATCGTATTATGGCATAACTATGGAGCACGTTTCCATAACTATGGTTCCAACACTTTGAGGTGAAATCGCACTTGTAAACTTCAAGTCTTCGCAAGAATTGCCAATGGCAAGGTATCGTAGCGTAACAGATTAGCGCTGATTTGCTGGAATTGCATCTCTCAAGATTGTGTTTGTTTCTTAATCATAGGTGCAACCACTTCCTGTAGTATATCAAATGTTGGTCCATAAAAAGTTAATGCTGGTACGCGTAAAAAGTTCTGGTCATCATTTGCCTAGTTCAAACTCAACTTTTTCATCAAGTTTTTATGTGTGAATTTTTGCCGCTCCTTATATCAATTTTTCATCCACTTTTTTTTTCTTCTTACAACAAAGTAGAGCAACTACACACCGGCAGCGTCTTGATCGTTCAACGTTTCGAAGCAAACTAGTAACTGCGCCATTTAATTGGCAGTCTAGAAAGAACTACAATAATATTGACCGTCTAGGGGCCGCTTTCTCTGCACAATTTAGAATAGCGAAAATCTTAGCCAAAAAGAGGTTTTCCAAGGTATATTGATGCAGATTGTTGCATTCTCTATGAAAAAAAAAAGAAAGAATATAGATCTTATTTCTGCTCTGGGACAGTGTTCGTTAAAATCCACTTCTGGAACTGAATCTTTAAATTTAGAAAAAATATTAGGATCGAGCTCTCAGCACTGATTTAATCTGAGAGATCTCACCCAATACTTCATAATTTGGATGGTAATGCTTGCTCCTATTGTATCGGCCACTTCATTTATAATAATTCAAGGATCTTTAACGATCTTAGTAATCTTGTTTTATAAAGTTAATAATGTAATCCATTGACTTAAAAGTTAAAAACAAAGCGTCTCTCCGCAACACCTTTGCCACCTTTGAAATTACCGACTTTCCAAAGTGTATGAGATATCCACTCATATTTTTCCCATTGTTGCAACATTTCTCTGATATATATTTATCATGCACAAAATATTCATAACGTGAACAACTATAGAACTTGGTCTATGCGTTGTGATGATTTTTTTTAATTGTGATGGTAAAATTGAAGCCTTTAATGATTTACGATTCAGCTGATAAAATGAAAAAACATATATAGAAAGTTAAGGTTCAATAAATATATTTAATACTTTTTTAATACATAAATAAAAGTTTACTGATCAAATTATCCTTGAATAATGTCAGTGGAATAAAATCTATCAGTAAACCAATAATAAAGATTTATATTTTTTTATAACATCAAACATGAAACGCTAAAGTCAAATCAGAAGAATAGATAATTTTACAATATTAAATAAAGCGGTCGTAAAGAACATCAAAACATTAACATATAACGCAGTAATTTAAAGATTTCATAATGGATTTTAAAAATTCAGAACCTATCACCTCGTTTGATGACAAAATGCTATAAATAGGACGCACTTCCAAAGTTACTTTATCTAAAAACTAGGTGATTCTAGACTGCGAACTCTGAACACCAATAAGAAACGTCCAAAGTAAACTCCATAAACATGGCCGTGTGAGTCAGAGGCGAAGCAGAAATTGGTTTCAGGGAAAAATATTGTCGTGCCAGGTTTTTTTGATTTTCTTAAAATTACGTGGTAATTTATCTCTCGAAGCCACCTCTTGAGTCCGCCACTGAAGTGGATGTTAACCGATTGCGCCATGGCTAGTTCTTATAGACATGTATACTGTGGATTTTTTTCATCCTGCGATGTGAGATGTAGCTGTGTACACAAAAGACATAGTAGTCTAGCTACAGTTAATAAAGATCTAGGAAGATTGATAGTAATCTAGCCAGTAATAGTTGACCCAGGTTTGAGATTGCGCTATTAGTGCGCTCTCACTCTATTCGCCTGACTAAATAGAGTTGTTACTCTACCACACAGTTCAAAATGACACTCTCTCAGAAAAAAAAAACGTTTTTTCAAATTTGAATGTGATAAATATTATTGAACATTATTATCAACAGAAGTATAAGAAACATTCCCAGAATTAAATAGTTGTTCCACGAGAAGCAGAAAGACAATAGAAGAAAGCAAAGGGTATAAAAACTATTGCTAAGCTTAAAATTATTTTGAAATGTTGCTAGCGTAGTTCCTTCACTCCATATTTATGCCTTTTCCAATTTCTAACACACTCTCTTCTTTTATGTTGTTTGCTCTACTTATTTTGTTATATTGCTCATCGAAATAATAGTCATTAACACCGCTGTAACTAGATCACTCAAACCATAGTTAACTGTATAATGTACACAAACTGTAAAAAGTTGTTGCTAGATTTAACTTACGGATGCACTACGAAAACCTAGCAATTTGTTGCAAGGCAAACGCACTGCTAGACTAAGATTGTTCGATCAAGCAAAATTCACATAGATTTTCATCTACAGTGTACAAAAACTATTAGACCTCATGATAAAAGATAATTCAAACATGAAGAGTAGTAACTGTTTTCAATCGTCAATGTTCATTTCAGGAAACTTCATTACAGCAAAACCAAAAATTACTTGAAAAAACGAACGATTCTACTATATACATGTTAATCATGAATCAAGGGTAAAATGCTTTTGACTTTAAGGGGAAACCTCTATTGTTAAAGCAATATATTTTCTGTCATATTTCCTAATCTGGTCTCTACCGCAGCAGGAATTAATCAAGTCACTTTTCTAGTCAAAACCAAAAGTTTAAAAATCATGATTACATTTTAATAGTAGGATCTCAAAAATAGTTTTTGGTTAATATTTAATATTGTTGCCGCCTTCTAGCTGCTCTCTGCTTATCAAATCTCATTTCCATTTCTTCCAATACTTTTGGTGTATAACGCACCACTAATTTCACAGATCCTTGAGCTTGCTTCAACAATTCTACTGCTTTTTCGTGATTCTCTCCTTCAACACACTAAAATGAGAAAACATCTAAAATAATTAAAAACTTTTGCTAAAAACTTCAAGCTTAGAAAACTATGTACAAAACAAACTTACAACGCCATTAACTGAGAGTAGCTGATCACCTCTCTTCAAACCCCCATGACGATCTGCAACACCTCCAGGTATGATTCTAGAAATGTAAATTGGAGAGTTTTGTTCCTTTCCTCCCATAACATTAAAACCCAATCCTTCTTCAGTTTTTGGCAATTCGACTACACGGGGATGTGCGTGTCCTTCAGAAGCAGCGAATGCTGCAACTGTAGCTTTTGCGGTTGCTGATGCCCTAACATCTTGTGAGCCACTCACATCTACGGTCTCATAGACATGTTCATAGACTTCCCTTACGGCATTCAAAAAATCACTTTGCAGTACCTTTTGCAAGGCAGCTATTTTAGTCACTGGTACTTCTCCACCTTAAATAAACACAATTTCTTAAAATTTTATATATTATAAAAAATGAATATTTATTAAAAATAAACGTTACACTAAAATTATAGGAATAAAGTACCAAGTATGAAGGTATTAATTTTGTCGGCTTAATATATGTACGTAAGAATCTTTCTTACAAAGATCAAACAATGTTTTCTTCTACTTACTTTTCTGAAGTTTTTCCAACAGTTCAACGGCCCGCGCAAGGTCTGAAAATTAAAGTCATCATTAAGAACAAGTTTCTAATTAACAAATGAAAAAAATGGATAACAAAAAAAAATACCTCGAGCTAAAGATAGCGGTTCTGCCACAGATGCCATGCTCAGAAGTTTGTTTAAAACTACTTTAATATAGGAAATTCAATTCAAGTTTATAGGATTAGAAAATTAGATGAAATAAAAAATAAAACCCTTTATAAAAATAACCTTTACACCTCACCTTAAATTCTTCATGTTTAACAGTGCAGACATTATTTGGTCACCAAATTTACCATTAAGATGTAAAATTTTATGTTTAAATTATTATTTTTCTCATTGATATGGAATATAAATGCGAATTCTGCTTTAATGAATATAAATGATAAAATCTATCTTTCATGAAATCTAACTTGTGAAATGACCGAATGAATTGTTTGACAATTTCATTGCCATTAAGAAAAGGAAAATATTAGAATAGATACAGATGTTACGAAAAAAGATCTCATTTTGGAATTAATCTGAAAATAAAATCCCACACCCCATCATCAATCTAAGCATTGAATTTGAAAAACATAGGGTCAATAAAACGAATCTTTGTTCATGTTAACATAATTCAACTAAATTATTAACGATTATATTTAACCACAGAAACTGCTGGTTATAACACTATTAACAAGAAGAATATATCTGGGATTTTATTCAACATTCGGGACCAAATCATATATTCAACAAAAAGGAAATAGATTTGTTTTTCTTAAATGAATTTGACAAAGCTTGTGCGACCAAAGAAAGCCGTTAAGTAATCTTCCAGCAATAATGGCTTTAGATTTACTTATTCCTTACCGTCAACATTTTCTCGGGAAAATTTAGTCTTCCGCAAGAGCCTTCCAATTTATTATCCCTGATCTGTATCAATCAAATCTTCGGCCCGACTAATTACTTGGTCTCCCCAAGATCCCTTCAATGAACCGCAACTTATACCCCCGATGCGTCATGCCTGATTATCTAAATTTTCCGAGATTTATGGTTAAATAACATCAAATGTTATATATGCATATGGTCAAAAATGCATACATATGGTATTTACGATTTCTTAATTTGTTAATTTCTTTAACTTGCCTTAAATAAGCCATAGTACATTTTTCGTGATAACCATAATTCATTTTCTTCTGATTTAGGTAGGTCTAATGGAAATATGTAGGGCAGAAATGTCTGTATTCCTTTGCCTTACTAATTTGTTGTCTATCATAAAATTCCTTACCAGTATGTTGGCTACGATGGAAGTGCTGAATTAATGAAGGAAAAGCAGACATAAAAAAACTTGTACTCGCACTACTTTTTTATAGATTTCGACAGATATCTTTTGCCAGACTAGCATAAAATTAAATTGCTCTACTTTTGGAAAAACATTGTTGAACTGTTCTGCTGTTATTCATGTTCAGACGGCTGTCTTCATATTATCCTGCATATTAATCTGGTCTTACGTGTACAGCAGCTTTCTTGAATGTGGTAAACTGCATACCTCAAATGCTACCTTCAAACCCAGAAAACTGAGGATTTAGAGATAAACCTAATATCACAGCATCTCCAGAATCAGGGCTGTATCAAGGCATACCCAAGAGACGCACCCACTATTAAATCTGGATGAATAGTCGTATATGAATTAATAATATAATTCAGAACAGAAAAATAAAATCATTGTAATAATTTTGGTATTAGAATTTATTCTTAAGTTGTTCATTGCCATTCCCACACATTGAGGATATATATTACTAACCCATACTATTTCGATTTTTCCATAATGTAGACAAACTTAACCATTTGGCTTTAAGGAAACATATCAAAATCAAAATGTTTTGAATATAATATAATTTGCTATAGCACGCTCTAATTATATTCTCTCTGTTGCATGCATTTCTGTTCCTCTTCTTCTTCGTTTGGTGCTGCAGTTCTTCTTTGAGCCTGGACTGATCAATGAGTGTCTGCCACGCCTGCCTGTTAGCCGCCTTAGGGCGCCACCTCCTCACACCTACCCGGCAGAGATCGCCCTCCAAATCATCCAGCCAACTTTAGCGACTTCGATCTCTTGAGGATATACATTACTAACCCAAAATATTTCGAAAAAAATATTTGATGTTCTTAGTTTGTACTTATCTGGACAAACTATCATTTTTTTTTTCCAAGGTGCACAATATCTAACGTCATTTGCACCTGATGTTTGTCTTTAATTGACACTATACTGGCTAAACATATCAAAACATAGCCCTACTCATAACTAAATTGCCAACTAAAGTCTATGCTATCTATGTACTATATTAAATTTAAGAAGGACGGTACCGAACTTCCCTCGAGTCTTTTGATTGCCTTCCCTAAAATAAAAATTAAACTATTTACACTACATGCCCGCAAGGGATATCTGTTGTATGCAGTTACTTGGGAAGTAGCGACCCCACGGGTTACCACAGCTCAGTACTCCATGTCGCAGAACAGTACACAATACACTCTACATACACTCTACACTGTACAGACAAGGACAAACAGTGCACAAACTAGGGTCTCTGTCCCTAGTTTATTGGCGAAAGCCAAGGGAAGCTCGTGGTAGCGCGCTGGACTAGCAACGCGGAAATCCCGAGTTCGAATCCAGCATGCTGCCCATAGATTTTTTCTTACTAGGAGCCTCTACAATTCACTGTCTGGTGATGGGCAGTGTTGTCTAAAAGCTAGAGAACGCTGCTTGGAGGCCAGCTGTGCATTGGAGAAGGCTCCGGGGGGGCACAATAGATCTTTGAGGTCGCATACAATAATCCCCTACAACAATCTACAATTTACACTACATTCGTATCAATAATTTCAACTCACTAATAACTAATACATCCAATATAATATACACTCATACATTAGGCATTCACTCTAGCAAACTACCATGGGATATCAGCTCCACACGCCCAAGCCATCTGTCTTCCTTTCTTTACGACGAAAGTATGTCTGGTATGCCGGATAGCCTTTTTAATTTTTAGTTCGAGCGGATTTTCTCCTCCCAATCGCACAAACCGCATTCCTCAGTACTTTTCTTTCTCAGAACTGCAGAATCTTTACACATAGTTTTGCTCTCGTGCAGGCATATCTATTGTCTTATAGATGACAAGTTTCGCCTCTCAGCGCCTTCTATAGGGTGTTCAAGCATCGATTTCCTGATGTTATTCTCTCTTTTATATTTGCCCTATAGTCACTGTTCTCTGACACGATCGATCCAAGATATATGAGCAAATCATATACGGTGAACTGAGATTTAGAAATTGAATCTGGCTTCTAATCATCCCTGGCTCGCCTCTCTTACAAATTATCATAATGCTTCCTTGGTCCGCGCGATTATGAGCATTTCGCCTGCGTAAACCAGATGTTGGAAAGCCAGTTAAATATTGCTCGGCACAATGGCTCTCTCTAGATAAAGGTTATACACACAATTTGAAGCGGAGCACCCTGCCTCAAACCACTTCTGTTTTAGAATGCCATCGACTCGAGATTTTAACCTTTAGCAGCTTGTGTTACTCAAGACAAACAAATCAATCTCACTAACTGGAAATTCTCCGAGTTCCTAGATCTACAATGCTTCCTTTCTATCCATGCTGTCGTAGGCTTTTTTGAATATTTACTAATAAATTATGTACACTAACTTATATTCGTAGTTCTTCTCTAATATTAACTTAAGATAAAGATCTGAACAGTGGTGGATAGAAAATTTAAATCCGCTTTGGTACTCGCCAAGAATCTGCTTTGCCTTTGAGATCAACTTCTTGTAAATGGCATTGAAAGGATTTTACATATTACTGAAAGGAAAGCTATAGGTATATCTATCTCTCCTAGTTATTTAAGTGATAACATAATTCAACTAAATTATTAACGATTATATTTATATCCAGAAACTACCTAGTTATCGCAGTTGTGTTTATCTCCCTTTGTGGCATTTTTTCTTTCCAGATATATCAAATAAGATTTATACATATTCCACCACTTCATCGCCTCCATATTTCTGTTTGAATATCCATAACTCCTGCTGCTTTGTGATTTTTTTAAGATGCAATTATCTTCTCTTTCTGTGATGGTAATTCCTCGTATCATCCTCATTTTTATCTGTCTCAACCTGACTTTTTCGATCCTCTTGCTGTCTGTGCATTGTGAACATGGTCCGGAAATACCACTCCCACCTGTTCTGAATGTCCTCCCAAAAAATATTACCTTTGTAGTGTGATTGACTAGATCGATTTGGTTTTATATAAATATCGATTCTTATTAAGAAGGCCTTTTTTTTTAACAGGGCTTTCGGGCATTCATTGTTTTGTATTTTTGGTTTATGTGATCAAATAAAATAAAGGTGTTTATCTACAGTTAGTTAATTTCTGTACAGTCTTGACTGGTAATAACACATTTTCTAAACTTCTACAAAATATTTCCCTCCTCATTTCGGTTTAAACCTGCCTCTCTTTCTTTCTTATAAAACTTTATTTTCCTTTGCCCTCGAAATCCGCTGCACTTCCTATAATTTTTTTTCTTCTATCTTTTTTGCCTGCATAATGTCTTTACCTTTCTGCTTTTCCTAACATAATCCTCATTTGCTGGCTTTGTTCTCCTCTGCAGCATTCTGAGCCTAGTGTCATTTCTTACTTTAACAGCCAAGGTGTTCCTTCCACGATTTATAAGTCTGACGTTAGATCAGCATTAGAGCATCTCCTAATAACATCCTTTGGAACAACAAAGATTACATTGGATCTTGTCCAAATCAAAGCCCTGCGTAAATTACCGGAGATGCCAAGTCAATCCCCATCGTAGCAATGGAGATCCAAGCAAGGATTTAGGAATTGCAGAGCTGTAAGAAAAAAAAATGCTTAATTCTTGTGGAGAAATGTATGAGTTACCAAGCAACCACTGGCGAGAATATATCGCTCCTTCGACATTAAAAATTTCTTTCCTTTCAAGTTTTTTGATTTGCTACTCCACTATAAAAGGCCAAGAAGTCAAAGTTTTAGATACGCTTAAACCATTGGCCGATAAGGAAATTATGTTATTACTTTGTCTTATTTTTCGTTTGCTTTCGCATCTTGTTAGATTTTCGAATTCTGTCTTAGGAACTTATTTTTGAAATTGAGTTTTCTTGGAAAATACATGTTTGAGGCTCAAGATAAGAAGTGTGACATTTATATAGGTCGTGTGAGACCCTAAATAGAAGACCCATTTTCTTAGAGAGATTGTTCCACGTTTTTATCAATATTTATAGGAATGGGCTTTAATTTTTTAAAGTTTGTTGGTCTTACAGATTTAAAATACTTAACACTTATAAAAATCTACAACTTTTATTCTAACCATTTTTTGGGGGAAAATTGATTTTACAGGCGATATGGAGACAATCAATAATAAATAAATAGGAAGTATTTCTCAAGGAAGATATGCACTGCATAATTTTATATTAAGTAATCAAATCAAATAAATTATGAATTCCAACAACTAACTAATTGTGTTGTATCAAAAGATATTTATTGTAATATATATAAAAAACTGTGGACATCAATTTTAGAGTAATTAAAATTTTAAAATAACAAATGATAAAACATCAAGTATATTATAACAATTAAATCTAAATATTTATATATTAACACTAATTTTTACACAATCAAATCATAATTTCATTTACAATCAATTAATCCATTGTACCATACTATGGAGGAGTTAATTTTAAAACTTGAAGCAATTCTGATATAGCGGCATATTCGTCTGAGAATTCTCGATTAACGTTTTTATACCCCCAATCAGAAACTAGGTGAGGAATTACTCTTCTGGCATTAGCTTTTTTCTTTATTGGTTTCCTGACAATTTGCTTATAATAATATAAAATTTTTTTCCTAAATTCTGTATCAGTTTTTGCAACCTATAAACAAAATAAATTATTACAAATATATAGAATGAATCAAATGAAAAACAAATGTTAAAAACAGTATTAAAGAAAATACGATTTCCTATCACAATTTAGTATTTATAACGCTAATATTCTCCATATCTGTAAGATATTATGTAAATAAAACGTTAATAACTATCTAGTAAATCACTATTTATTTAGTTAACGTCTTTATAATAGAAATCTTAGTAACTTAACATGTTTAAATATCAGTATTATCAATTCCCCAAACTTTCACCTTTCTACAAAGTGTCCAAACTCCGCCAAATCTAGACAGCTTGGGTCACACAGTAAGTTAGGTACGATTAATTTCACTCTCACTGGATTCCTTCCTCTATGAGTTTATGACTAAAACTTTTAAACGCGTTTACCATAATTATGGTATTTCTTCTGTCTGCAGTCGTATCATCTTCTAATTACGGTTCAAATTTCTTGAAATGAAAACATGAATTCATTTTACTACCCTTCCACATTTCCTCAAATCAAAATAGTTTATTTTCCCTCGGCATATTTTTACCGTAACGCCAGTATAAGAATTTACATAAATAAATCTTCAGCTATTTTCCCTAACTTTCGAATTCTGAGGCAAATAATAAAAGACAAAATCATTTAACTTAAAATGTATTTACTTCTGCAGTGCCATTATCCTGAGAGAAAACTATCCAGAGTAGACAAACACATTTGCAGAAAAGGCTGGAATGTTTCTCAATAGTTTTTCCCATTAAGGTAGCGAGAATTCGGTATCCATTGAATTTCATTAAGCACTAAAATAAGAAATAGCAATTAATTATTAATCATTAAAACATTTATTTAGAATATGAAGAGAATAATCATGCAGGATATCGCATTTATATTGCGATCCTTATATTGATGAGGTAAATTTATGTTAATTTACCACATTTTGTATTGGTCGATTTAAGACATATCAAACTTTATTTAGGGCTCATAACACTCATGACTCATCAACACCTAAATACGAGAAACTTTACAAATGATAAATTCAATGTACAACACTGTCCCAAGAGAGCAATCTTTTTCGGTCGCAGTGGACACTTCCTCCATACATATAATTTACTTTAATATTATTCAATATATTTCATCAATTTTATTGAAACCTCAAATTTAGTGTCATTGATGGATTATAGCATTATGATAATTTGTTATCAATAAAATTAAATCTTCGGCGCAACAGGAAGTGAAGGGTCAAAGTCTAGCAGATGAGATGTTTATCAGGGTGTATGGTCATTAATTTTGTAAATCTACTTATATTGACGAAAACTTGGTCTCTCGAAATTGAATGTTTATGCAAACACTGTAATAATAAGGTTGGCATAAATACATATTTTTTGACTTGCATATTATTAATTAAATAAATTTTGTAACTCGCTATTAATTATTTTAATTGTATCAAATGTAAAGTACCCAAAAAATTATTCCTTTAATTTTGTTGTTGTAGAATACTCTTGAAAATGGAAAGCAAATGGCTGAAACGTTGAGTTCTTATCCTTGTTTGTTGCTAATGAAAAAATTGTAATCTAAATGCATGTAATAAAGGAAAAACAAAAATTTTTTCAAGACTGAAAATTTGGTTCATATCTTCCAAAATTCTTTCCAGAATTTTCTAAATACAAATTAAAATCGGCCTACATCAAGAATCATACATCGAAAAATTATAAGTGATTTTATTAGGGGAATAATATTTATATTATTTGAATGTTGAAAAAAAAAAAAAATTACGCATATCATTCGTAATATTTATTTATTCCTCCATTCTGAATAAAAAAGTTAAATTTAACATTGGTGCTTTTATATTTTCACACAATTTATTAAAATATTTGTTGGAAGATATATTTCTAAATTTAAGTATTAACTAATGGTAAAATGAATGAAAATTCGCGGTAGAAGCAGTAAATATTTATACAAATTTCTAGTAAGTCACATGGGCATTTACTTTATGCAAGCTATTCTCTTTGTTTGAAAATCTCTACTGTTTCTTTTTTTTTATATAACCTGATAACAATGAAATCTCTTTTGAATGCAAATTGTATAATATTTTGATTGTGAAAATTTTCTTTATCCTTTCTCTTGTTTAATCTCTTCTAATATTATTATTTCATATGATATCCTAGCATTAGATTGGTTACCTCATGAATTGATGCAGATGTTTTCTCAAAACGTGCTAGATTAATAAATATATTCAAATATGTCCAAAAAACTTTTATAGAAAGGTCAGATCTGGTCGTAAATCTAAGTATCCCCAAGCGACAGAAAAAATTGGTCATACGGGACTATTTTTTCACAAAAGCACAGGGGCAGGTAAAAGTAATAAAATCTAAAAATTAAATCACAATTGATAAATTATTAGTTACTGAAAAAAAACATAGACGCATCTTATACATATTAAACAATTTTTTTTTTTTTTTATATCTTACCCAAATTTCTGAAGGTCAACCAAAGCGTTTTAAGTGTTAGCAGTTTGAAAGTATCATGACAGCAATTAATTATTGCTTTATCAAATAATACTATCAGACGCTCATTTGCACTGATACCAGGTTCTCCGTGAGTCATTTTAACTATTTGAACTTTCTTTTTTATGCTTTCTACAATGTCGGAAAACTTCTTTCTATAAATGTAACCACGCCAATTGCTCTGTAAAAAAAGTAAATACAATAATCTATCTATATATCTGTAGAATATATATATATATATATATAATTTACAAAATTTAAAACAAAATGTTTGAGCCACTTTCAAGAATTACGAAAAGCAAAAAACTTTCAGTAAAGCGCACTTTTGATTGATGGATTTCGAAATACATGTTGGGTTCCATGATGATTTCTAAATGGAATATCAAGATTGAGTTCTGGCGTGTCTTTGAGTTATCCTTTCCATACCCAAAGACATATACTTACGCTCACACAACTTTCTAAAAAATCAATTTTATAAAAATGAGCCTCAGGGGACTTCAAGACAATATGTCATATGAAAACTCAATTCCGAAAATCCGACACGAATGCAATACTTACTTACAATGGAGTGATAGAAACATTGCATGATTTTCTCTTATCAACATACTAATTACAATTATAATTTACCAATTTTCATTAAAGTCGGAATTTTTGTTCGCTTATAATTTTTATTCACACATATTGTTCGAGGGGGACCAAAAATTGTACTTGATTCGCCTTCGGCCTGAATTTAGATTACCACGCATCATTTTAATCAATTCCAAACAAAACTTGTAATCAGATTGAGTTTGTAACATCAAATATTTCTAGAACTCACCAAATAATTTTTCCGGGAAAATATTTTAAACAATGTTTCAAAGATTTATATAAGTACAGTTAGCATTCATTTAGACAATCCCGAGAATCTTTACCCGGTTAACCGACTTTCATGAAATTTGAATTCTTGCATTTAATGGATCTCACTGTAGGTATATAAAAATAAACTGCCGGACAAAAGTACTGCATAAAATTTTAAAATAATGTAATTTGAACTTATAGTATATTACTGTACTTTTTTTTTTATACAATCGTGGTAAACGAATTCTGCACCAAAGAGAAATAAGAGACTAAACCATTTGTTTATGTTTTTAACTGACTAATTCTATGAACTCTTGAAAATACAATAATAATTCCAGTTCTTCACTTTCACTGTTCCCTACTTCCCTTCCGCTGTTCCCTTTCTTCTCTCCTACACATTTTTGTTTAGTTTTTCTTATCAGCTCTTTTTTTTTCGCTTTTTGTTCTTAACATGGCTCATCATGGTAATTATTCGGAAGAAATTGCAGTACGTATAGTGACATTACATGAGAAATGGCTAAATCAAGCAACAATTGCTCAGAAACTACGAATGAGCCAATCCACTGTCTAAAGAATTTTAGACGCCATAAGGAGACTGATAGCTACTTCCGACGGTAAGCTACGGGCTGCCCTAGTGCCGCCGGGCAAGTACCCGGACAGATGAGAGATTTATTCAGCTGAATGTCTTAAGGAACAGGTTCATCACTAGCAATCAATTACGTCACTTGTCCGTAATGCCAAATTTCAAGTAGGACAGTCAGAACAAGGTAAATGAAGCAAACTTGGCTTCCAGGATACCCTACTAGCCGTCTTCTCATAAAGTCGCCAGACTGCAATATTCACGAGAACATGTCAATTGGACAGCAGAAAGTTGGAGACGTGTTTTATTCATAGATGAGTCGAAATTCATCCTACATTCTCCAGATGGAAGAGTGACAGATTGAAGGCGTCAAGGTGAGAGATATGCCGAGGCTAACATTTCTCCAAGAGTGGCTTTTGGTGGAGGCGGTGATATGATTTGGGGAGGGGTAAGTTTTGTCGGACGTACAGACTTACATATCGTGGAATATGGGACGCTAAATGCCCGGAAGTACCTTGAAGAAGTTCTTCAGCGATATGCTGTGGCAATTTCTGAAAGAGTCGGTGATGATTTTCTATTAATGCATGACAATGCCAGATGTTACACTGCTCGAGTTGTCCTTGAGTACTAGAGGATGTTGGAATTCGACGTTTGGTTTGTCCACCGCGAAGTTCAGACCTAAATCCAATAGAACACCTTTGGGACACAATTGGAAGACGGCTCAGACTTAGCCTGATTGCCCTCTAGCACTCTCAGGGAGCTACGTACAGCAGTTATTGAAGAATGGAATGAGATTTCTCAAGAGGTTATCCAAAATCTAATCTCTTCAATGCCAAGGAGGCTTGCTGCAGTTATCAGAGCAAGAGGAGTATCACTAAATACTGTTGAAAAAAAATGAAGAAATGATAATAAATAAGAACCACTTTAATTTTACAGATTTTTTTTTTTGGCTTTATTTTTTATCTGTGTAATAAAACCAGGTTTTTCTTAAATTTTTGGTAGTTGTTCTTTTTTTCCTTTGGATTAGAGTTCAACAACATGAATCCATAAAAAAAAATACGAAAATACCTTTCAACTTCAAATTATAATATTTTGAAATTTTATGCAATACTTTTGTCCAGCAGTTTATATACATTAATATTTTTGATGAATACTGTACTGAAGTGGGACACTTAAAAGGAAGGCCTAATGTTGCAGCTCCCAGAGACTCTAAAAATCTATTTTCTTGACAAAAGAAAAATAAAAGTTTTTTGTTTAAAGTCTAAAGTACTAATATTTATAAATAAAAATACTTTTTTTTATTTTTAAATAGACAGATTTTCTTCTCAGATGCCGCTTTAAAAAAAAACTCCTTAAAACACTGTTCAAAATGCAACTGCCCTTAAAAAGCCCCTCTCATTCGCCGGAACATGGAGTTTATGTTGAAATACAATAAAATTGCCTATTTTTTTTTTTTTTTGACGCGTCAGCATCTATGGTCATTGGAGTCCGTGTCTTCTCAGTCACTGCCGGCCTCCGGACAGTGTTCTCTCGTTACAGACAACACTGTCCATCACCGGTCAGAGACCTATAAAGGCTCCTAGAAAGAAAAAAAAAATCCAAGGAAAGCAACGGACCTAACCCAGGGCCTCCGCGTGGGAGTCCAGTACACTCTCCCTTCCCTAAAAATAGCCTAATGAAAATTTTTCTGAGGATAAGCTATTTATTGCAGACGGTCTGCCGGCATATATTTTTTTGTTTTGATATAAACACATTAGTCAACGTTTAAAAACATTAGCCTACCTGTATAATGACTGCACTATCATATTCTTTTCTTTCTTGAGGTGTCATATTAGCAAAAGGGCAAACTTTAATCATTTTAATTACTTCTCTCTGTTTTTTAACTTTTCGATACCAACTTTGTATAATAATACATGAGTGTTTCACAATGATGAAATCTTTGCGCAATCTTTTAGTTTCCTTCCAAGATCGATACCATCTTTGGAGCGTAATAGTTGCTTTTATAATTGTTTTAAACTTTCTAACTTGTTTCATTGTTGTCCACCAATTAATTATGGTAATACAAGCGATTTTTTGCTTAGCAATTTGGTTATCATAATTTCCAACTATCATTGTATTATCCTTATCATTATTTTCTTTCATTTGTTTATTCAAAACTTGACTCTTTTGGATTT
Organism: Triatoma infestans; assembly: GCA_011037195.1. Taxonomy (NCBI): domain Eukaryota; kingdom Metazoa; phylum Arthropoda; class Insecta; order Hemiptera; family Reduviidae; genus Triatoma; species Triatoma infestans. The sequence continues at coordinate 51,662 of JAAEAF010000986.1, read as the reverse complement.
CATTTTTATTGCGGTACCACTTTTGAATAATAATTATGGAATGTCTTAATTTTAAAAATCTCTCCCTTTGTTTTTTCATTTCTAGTCGAGAACGATATCTTCTTTGAATGAGTATAGCAAATTCTCTCAAACACAAATATCGCTGTCTTTGTAGTCTCATTAAATGCACTCTTTTAAACCATCTCTGAATTTTAATACACGCTTGCTTTCTGCTGTTAAATGTAACTTGTTGTTTTCTTGTCTCTTGAAGTCCTCGAAAATATCTCTGAATTACAATAGCTGCATTTCTTTTTTCATTAAAATATTCCTTTTCATGTTGAACTTGTTTTATATTGCGATACCAATTTTGAATAATAATTGCCGAATGTTTTAACTGTAAAAATTTTTTCCTCTGCTTTCTCATTTCTTGGCGACCTCGATATCTTCTTTGAATATGAATAATAATTTCTTTCATATGCGCAAACTGCTGCCTTTGTGATTTCATTAAAAGAACACTTCTAAACCATCTCTGAATTGTAATACACGCTTGCCTTCTGCTGTTAAATATAGTTTGTTGATTTCTAGTCTCTTGAAATCCACGGAAATATCTCTGAATAACAACAGCTGCATTCCTTTTTTCATTAAAACATTTCTTTTCATGTTGCACCTTTTTTAAATTGCGATACCAATTCTGAATAATAATTACGGAATGTTTTGTTTTTAAAAAATTTTCCCTGCATACTTTCATTTCAAGTCGACTACGATATTTTCTTTGAATAAGAACAACAAATTCTTTCAAACATAAATATTGCTGTCTTTCCATTTTCATTAAACGCACATTCTTAAACCATATTTGAATCGTGATGCACGCTTGTTTTTTTCTATTAAATATTGCTTGCTGTTTTCTAGTCTCCAGAAGATTACGAAAATGTCTCTGAATAATTATAGCTGCATTTCTTTTTTCATTAAAACATTTCCTTGCATGTTGAACTTTTTTTACATTGCGATACCAACGCTGAAGTTTTATGCAAGCTCTTCTCTTTGTTTGGAATTCATTTCTGATTTTTTTTGTAATCTGACAACTGCGATATCTTCTTTGAATACAAATAGTATAATATTTTGTAATTTGAAATTTTCGTCTATCTTCTCTCATGTTTAATATGCTCCTAAACCATTTCTGTATTTGAATGATAGCATTTTTCTTTATCCTAAACATGTTAACATGTTGAATGGTTTCGCAATGTGCGCGATACCATCTTTGTATTTTGATTGCAGAATGCTTCTTACGTAAATATTTTTCCTTTTCCCTTTTCATTAGTAAAATACTTCTATACCAAGTTTGAATTCTTTTAACTTGCTTTGTTAAATTAGCTTTTTCTTGTTTAATGAATACAAGTTCTTTAGTAATTGTTGGTAAATTTTTGCGTAATAATACTCCTCTCCACCATGCCTGAATTTTTATAGCAGATGCAATTCTTTTTTTATGCTTAATTTTAAGTAAAGGGAGATTTTTTCTCCACCACTTTTGAATTATAGTAGCAGAACGAAGATATCTAGGGCCAAGAAAACGATGTAATATTTGCCAAAGTAATGACATTATTTTTTCGTGATGTCCATCAACTACATCATAGGCTGTTATATCTTCAGTAATTTCATAACCTTCATCGCGTAGAGCATCTAGTGATAATTTTACATTATGTACTTTTTGTAATCTAGAAACAGCAGGTGTCCGTAATTGTTGTGAAAGATGTGTCTTTTTTAATATGATTTCCATTGCTCTCGTTAGTATGACACCGTCACGTAGATCTTGAAATGACGTTACAGAAAAATCATATTCATCTAAATAAGTTTGTTTATGAGTTAGAGAGTAACCAATTGCAGACATTGTTCGTTTTTGTGCACCAACACACTTTATAAATTCTTTTATAAATTCATTTAATAACGCTTCACTTTCCTGAAAATATTAAAAAAAAAAAAAAAAATTATTGTAATTTACTGAATTTGTTCTTTTTTCTTAAGTCATTAAAAGACTACAAAAAAAATTTCCGTTTACCTTGATTAGTGCGGATTTTCTGAAAAGACAAGGATCATATGGTATAATTCGTTCGGTTTTTGCTTTATCAAGAAAAAATACTAACGCTAAAAATTTAAACACAATGAAACTGTTCATTTCCCGCTGAAAAAATAAATAATACATAATATCGTAAATATAAAATTGCACAATAAAACTGGGTGATAAGGTTAGTTAAATGTATAAGAAAATATCTTTTGTAGATCTAGAGTGCCAACTCAGGTTCGTTTTAACAACCTGGGTAACTTACAAAAATAATTTCAATTCTATCAACTATAAAGCCTGAAACTTAAAGATTAAATAGAAAGAAAAAAAAACCACTGAATTATTTGCCCTTGAAACAAGAAACTTATTCCAGCAGCAAATAATTATGGAAGCGAGAATTTTTCGAATACAATTCACAGGAAATATTGGAGTTGCCTTGAAGGTAGAAGTGGAGATCCGTGAAACTAGCGATAATGGTGAATTTGCTGAGTGTGACAGTTTCCTGGCACACTTCTTTTAATCGCCAGGGACCCAAACGTAGACGTTTTCCAATTTTAGTTGAAATCTATCGATTTCTTGGCAATAAATCTCTGCTGCAAATTTTCCCACGATTCAATAATTTATTATCTCCATTTGCATAGCACCAAACAGATCAACATCTAGTCCATCTTCCTCGTGATTTTTTTTTCGGGGCAGTTCAATCAATGAGAGGAACGCATTCCATCTGTAAGGTCTCTGTGTGACGGCGGTTTCTCTTTAGTCAGAGCCACAGTAAATTGTCTAAAAGACAGGATTCCTTATTTGCAAGATCTTTGAATCTTTTGATCCAAAGTCGAGCTATAAGAAGAATATTAATTATTTGAACAAAGGTTTTTATTTTTCAGCATTCATACGAATTTCCTTTTTATAGTCAAGAAATTATTAGTTTAAGTTGATTCACAAATGTGTGTCTCTTAATGATAGTTTTTATTATAAAGTATCAAAACTCATTTCTATCTTTTAATGTTTCTTTAATCAGATTTGCCAAAAATCACTACCAAACGAATTTCCTTTACAACATTGCTAATTAAAGAGCTATGATCTAAAATACATTTTAAAAATAATAAGAACGCTGGTGTAACGGCTAAAGTGATACTGCCATATTTCCGTATTGAGCGACCCAGTGCCAATTTTTGGCACCTGGTGTAAACAGTTCCCACAAAACAAAGATGGTAAGAATTGATATAATCTTTAGAATATTAACGAAATTAAATAAATAAATAAATAAAAAACCTTACTTACTTTAAAATTTGGCATTTTATAGGTAGTATTCTTAGAGTATGTATTTTTCTTTATGATCTGATTATCTGACAAAAAGTGTTTTTTTAAGAAGTATATTAATGCACTCAATGAATCACGATTTGAAGGCACATATATGACTTGGTTGTATATTGTTTCTAATCCTATTCGTAGCCATAATGGATTATAATATGTTACTAATTGCACTAATTTATAACGAACTCCTAAAAATTAAACAGAAAATTCAGTAAATATTATTCTAAAACTAGAAATGTTTAATAGAAATTTAGCAGAAGTTAACATGTAATGCAATGCATCCAATAATTCAATTTTTTGTTCTAATCGCCAGAGATTTAAAACTTGAAATGTTTAATAGAAATTTAGCAGAAGTTAACATGTAATGCAATGCATCCAATAATTCAATTTTTTTTTTTTTATCTCATGACATGCAAAGACATTTGTTACATCCTTATGAAAGGAGATGATAGCGCAAAAAGAACTAGTTAGGAAAGCCCTTATCCTCTTAAAGAGGGGAGGCTTATCGTACTAGACTTATTGGGGTAAGCATATAGTAAGTCTCTACTACTCTAGGCGCAGACCACTGGGACCCTGACCCACCTACTATCTAATCTAATCTGTTACATCCTTATGGTTTTAATTCGAATGATGAAGCAGTTGCACAGATAGGTCATAAAGCGAGAGCTTTAAAAGAAGTACCTACTAAATTTAATTTACAGCGACAACATTACGCCCAAATGGTAGCCATGTACCACAGCACAAATGGTTATGAACATAAACAAAATGTTGAAATTTGAGCTGACTTTAACAAAACATTATGGAGACAATATTTATCAGAGTAACAATGCTTTAATTTCTTGTTCATAAGCAATAATATACTACTATAAACCTTGTATGGTTCTCTATAATTTCAAAATTTTTGGTATGGATCATCAGAAAATTTCCCTCTCAAATCCAGCAAAAGCTTACAACTAATTATCAAATGAAATTAGACTGAAAAAAGCTGCGAATATCCAAACAAAATATCTAAACAAATTTTATTATTTTATTCTTCAAATGATTAATCTTGTTTTAAAGTGTTTTAAAGGCAATCCGTTAACGGTCTGCTATTGTTTAATTAATTAACGCTATTGATTGTTAATAATTAATGTTACGGCTATTGTTAATTCAATCATGTTTTAAATTAATCCAACGAAATAACGCTAATTTAAAAAGTTAAAACTGGTTTTGAACCGTTTTAATGTTACTGACCTTATCCACTAACAAAAGAAATATTGCCATTTATGCAAAATTAGATGGATAAAATATTAGATTTGTCTTATGAATTTGATTTGGACATGTCCAGGAAATCAAGATTTTTATATTTCAATGCAACTGGAGGCAGCCAGAAAACTAAAATTTGCTAACATTTTTTTCATGATTTTTGTTTTTTATTGATTATGATTTAGATAGCCTAAGCCCGTCATCGATGGGTAATGTAGTATTCATAAGCACACAGTAACGTCTTTTATTTTTTATATCAAATTACCTTGATCACAATGAAGATCCAAATCATCTTTAACATCAAATACTCCAGCCTCTATTTTAATATGTACTCCATGAAGAACTTTAGCTACTTTTTCTGATTTATAGAGAGCCAGTGCTGCCTTTCTTACAGCCATCAAACGACCTTCATCTGCATGATACCTTAAATCACATAATAAAATAAGAATAATAAATAATAGGAATAGGATATGATAGGAGTAGGAATAATAAATATCCAATGGATTTGCTTGTTTTGGGGTCTTTCCTCGGTTCGGTTTCGAAAATAAGCCTACTGTAAACTATTTTGTAATTAATACTTGATATCAATGTCGATGGTCGCACCCGAAACCGTTCTGAGGATGACAAACATGCTAGGCGTGGCATGAGTGAATTTTAACAAAAGCGATTGTACATCAGATCAAATTTCTGAGTAATATAACAACAAAAATTTAATATTTTCTTTATACATAGAACAAAATCTGGTATTATGAGTGTAACCTAACATCCTAGTTCCCCTAGAAGGTCCTTAGTATGAATTTTCTAGGAAAAATGTCACAAATAATATAGTTCTAGGTGTTTATATGTGGTGATGGAATACCCAGTTCAAAAGGAATCGTAGTGCCAATTTCGAGCATATTGGGTGAAGTCTGAGGAGATATTTATATATATACATACACACACACAAATAAATAGATGCAGACCAAACGCGCAACACTTTTTTCGGATTTTTTCCTAATTATATTTTCAGGAAAAATATAACTGATGATTAAATCATAGTTTTAAATATAAAGATTTAGTTGTTATACATATATGTATAATAATAAAATTAGAGAAAATTTTACTTAGTAGACACTTCATCTTTCGTCGGGGCCAAATAAAGCACATCTGTAGCAATAGATTTTTTCCATAATTTTTCAATATCTATCCCAGTTTCAACTGATGAAAGTTCTTCAGGAGGTGTAAGTACAGAGTTCAACCATTTTATTAATTCCATTCTCTGCTTCTCAAGAAATGCAGTAGTATGCAGAGCATTCCTGTAAATATAAAAGTATCTGATTAATAGAAAACTTTGTAATATTTTATTTATTGTACTTATTTGTTTAATCTGTTTACAAAAATATACGGATGGGTTTGGCTTATACAATCTATATAAGGAGCTTTGAATGATTGTATTATTCTAAAAATATAAAATATTAAATAATTATAAAATTAAAGCAACTTAAATTTTTCTATTTAGATTGACAAAACTGTAATGAAAAAACCTGGTGTGAAACACTCACACAATTTTCTCTTACTCCAATTCTCAAAATTATACAATTGACAAATTTTATAGTTTGTGTACCAAATTTAATGAAATTCGTCGAAAACTGAAAAAAAAAATGCCCAGTAAAAGCGCACTTCCACTTTACTAATTTTCTTAAAACTCGGAATTTTGGCCATCTATTTATTTCTAATTAATTTCGTTTGGATGATAGAATTGTATAATCAACTGCTTTAGAGAAAAAACATAACCCCACCCCTCCTCCAAAAGTGTGCTTAAATGAATTTTCCCAGAGAAATGTTTTAAATAAAAGTTATAGATCTTTGTATGTTTAGTTTATATATGAAGTTTCAAGGAAATCATCGGAGACATTTTTCAGAAAATCGCGAAAAGTGAAAAAAAAAAATCATTTACTAAACTAACTAACGTGTTAATGAAAAAGTACTTCCGGTTATCAGATTTTTTTTGAAACTCGGAATTTCAACAACATATTCAATTCTAATTAACCTTATTTAGATGATAGAATTGTTTAATAAACTGAAATAGCAATTTCAGATGAAAACCTACCCCAACCCCTCCCCCATAATTGCCCTTAAATGAATTTTCCCAGAGAAATTTCAAATAAAACTCTTTGTATGATAGTTGATTAAGTTTAAAAAAATCGTCGGAGCCATTTTTGAGAAAAAAAACAAAAAAGTAATAAAAAAACAACTAGTAATGTGGTACTTCCGGTTGAGGAATTTTGACAGATACGTACTGTCAGATACCATGGTGATACCTAACCGGAATATCAAGTTTCAACTTTCTACGGTTTTTCGTTTTTGTGCTATGCTGTTCACATATACACATACACAAACAGACCATTTGCTAAAAACCACTTTTCTGAAATCAGGGCACCTCAAAACTGATATTTCCGGTGAAAACTCGATATCGAAAAGTTGACACAATTACAATAATTCCTCTTACCTAGGAGTAAGAGAAAGTAAAAATTATTCTAAATTAGTTATAAAATTTTTAAAACAAACTCTTTAATTTCATAAGAATCTAAAACAATAAACTTTAGTATAATAGTACTAAACAATAATTTTTTTAATAGTAGCGACAATTAGGTATAAAAACAAAAACAAAAATCTGGTGCGAAACACTCACACTATTTTCCATACTCCCATGTTTATACCGCTATAGATAAAATGACAATTTTTTTTTAAACTTCGAATTTTATTCATTTGTCTTAATATACTATAAGTACCAACCTAGCCTGGTAGAAAATTGATTACATGTAGTCCAAAAAAACACACCAATAAAATTCAATAACCTAAATAAAATTTGAAATTTAAGTCACAAATTCCGCCCAACTATCCAAAATCTATTTTCATTTATTTATTTACTTCTTTTTTCTTTTAATGTTTCGAATAGAAGTAATAGATTTATTTAGAACAGATGCAGTTAGCATTATAAGTTTAAAAAAAAAATCTTCAGTGTCGTTTTTGAGAAAATTCCAAAAAAAACACAAAAACCTACTCTGAAGAGTAGGTCGCACTTCCGTTAACCTATTTTCTTCAAATTTGGAATCTAGCAATGCTTCTAATGTATTTTAATTTTATGTAGGTGATAAAAGCATACATTGCATTAAAGTGGTATTTTAGGGGAAAGCTTAAACTTACTGTTCCCCATAAACTCCCAAACAATAACTTTTCCCGGAAAAAGTTTAAAATAAAAATGATAGGTATTTAGGTGTGTTACAATAGATAGTATAGAAAGTTTAAAGTAAATGTAAGTTTAAAGTCGCACTTCTGATTGATGGATTTGCCGGTAATCTTCGTGTAGATGCGTGTGTTGCGATTTTTCGTTATTAAGATATTTTGTTCATACACGCGCGAACACTAGATCATTTGCTAAAAACATTTTTTTCGTACAAAGGGACTTCCAAACAGGTTTTTCCGATGAAAACTCAATTTCGAAAATTTGACAGGATCTCAATTCTTCCTTTTACTAGAGAGAAAGAGAAAGTAAAAAAAAAAAATAAAACAATAACCAGGGGGAAAAAATATATAGGTGTTTCAATACCGGTATAACTCAACTTGCATTTTCTCCTGTGTAATACAATAAATGAATCTAATACAGTTTAACCACAAACTTCTCACAAATTTCTTTGCTATGTGTTGATTCTTGAATTTCTTGGTTTTACTCGAATAACGGTGATATATCTTGTTTTTATGATATCTATTCTTAGATCTTTTCTTCTTTCCGATTTCTTTTATTGGCCATTTTGACTTATCCTCTACTATAATCGAGTATGTTTTTTGTCTTCAAACAAAGCTACTTCCGTTTCCGTTTCTTTTTCTTAATTAGAGCTTATTCTGAATTCATATTGGCACTTACAATCTCCTCTAGTTTAATTATTGTAATAAGTGGTTCCATAATTACATTTCTTAACCTATCTCTTCTGATAGATTTATATCGTAATTTTACCAATATTTAAAAAAAAAAAAAAGTAAAAAATCCTTATTACTTTCTTGTATTCATGGTAAGAGAAAGTATTGCAATCGTGTCAAATTTATGATATCGAGTTTTCATGGTAAATGCACATTTTGAGTTCCCCCTGAATCCCAAAAAATGGTTTTTAGAAAATAGTATGGAAGTGTGTTGTATGTTTGTGTACACCATAGCTAAAAACGAAAAATCGCAGAGTGTTCAAGTTGACATTTCGTTTAACATTATGGGATCCGACTGCAAGTTGTCTATCAAAATTCCTCAATCGGAAGTACTACTTTACTGAATGGCTTTTTAAAACATTTCTCTGGGAAAATTCATTAAGAACTTTAAGGAAGGGGCGCGAAGGGGCCCCATGTTTTCTATAAAGTGCTAATTTGTTTATTATACCTTCATCTAAATATTCATTTTAAAAAACCTCGCTTCACCAGAAATGCATATTTTCTATCCACATTCAATTACTAGCTCGCTTCATATACATCACATCCATTTAGTTTAGGTAAGTAGAGGAGGTCACATCACTTTCAAGTAAATAATTCTTATACTTCCGTTGGACATCTTTATTATTGTTTCCGTTAATAATACAGTAATCAAAGGTAAAACTACTACTTACTTGGCAAAAGGATCTTCATAAGCAGTCTCATAATAGAAAGTAAGAGGATGAGAAGTCTCAGAGGCAACTGACTGGTCCAAAACCTTTCGATTTGCTTAACAAAAAATTGAAAATTCAATATATTCAAAAATGGAGTAAACTTTCTTCCTTTAAATAAATTTTGGATACAGACAGGACAATATATATTTCTTACCATCCATGAATTTAATATGTTGATTTGGTTTGCCTGTTTTAGAAGTGCTAAATAATTTTTGTGGTATTTTCTTAAAATTAACACGAGACTTTGGTGATAAAGTGCTGATAATAACATCTTGTTTTTGTCTTTTCCTAACTGTTGAAGTAATGATAGCAGATCCTGGTGATTTTATAAAATTATAAGTATTATAAGTGTCATCATCATTTCTTCTTTTTAATTTAACACAAGGAGAAACTGAGAAACTATATGCCACTGTTGAGCTGCTGCTGGATAATGGTGGAGTGCAAGGTCTTTCAATATTTGCACAAGGAATTGATCTGTAAATGTAAGGCATAAAATATCTACATATTAATTAAATAAAATGATTAACAAGCATTTAATTTAAGTACAAATTCTAAAATCATCATAGCCTAAAAAAATTAGATACCTAAGTCATTATAAAAATAAATAGAATAGATCAAAATAATACAAAAGTGTCTCGTATGAAACATCCCCACGAAATTGTTTTATTGCAATTCTCACAATGCTAAGTAGATAACTTGTTCAAATTGAGACCTTTTATTAGATGTTGCCTATTATAAAATATATGTAGATACCAGAACGTGTATTCCAGAAACACATTTACATCGTCAATCTTTTAGTACCTATTGCCCATTTTTATAGCTCTGTTGATCATGAAATTTCCTTCTCGTCCATCAGTGGCACATTAACTGAATTTAGCACAAGGCTCCTGGAGACGATCTAATACCGTACATTCTTTTAAAAGATCTACCTCCGAAAGGTGTCGCCTTTTTAACTGCAATCTTTAATGCATGCCTCCGATTAGGTTACTTTCCTAAAAAATGGAAGAATACAATAATAGTTGTTTTCCATCAAGCCGGTAAACCAAAAAACGACCCCAATAGTTATTGACCAATTAGTCTTCTAAACTCTCTCTCAAAAATACTTGAGAAAATAATCTATAGACGACTGTTAAAACATCTGTTGCTTATCAATTTGGACTCAGACCAAAACAATCACCAACAAATCAATTTAAGAGAATCGCAGAATATATAGTACACAATTTTGAAAAAAGGAAACATACTGCAGTGATATGTCTAGAATTAGCGGCTGCATTCAACAGAATTTGGCAATCAGGACACTCTACAAACTCACCAGACTGCATTACTCAAACCGTAGGTTCCTTTTCAAGAGACAGAACATTTCAGGTAAGACTCAACAATACTTATAGTACAAGACGCCAAATTCTTGCCGAAATACCACAAGGAGCACTCATCAGCCCTATACTCTTTAACCTTTACTGTTCGGTCACACCTGAACTAACTTCAACTATTTTAGTTACATATGCAGATGATACAATGATAGCCTCAGCTAACAAAAACACTGTCCAAAGCATTAATGACTTACAAACAACTATCAACAAGTGGAAGCTACGTCTCAACCCCACTAGAACAGAAGCAAAAATTTTCTCTTTGTAGATTCCAAAATGAAGACCTTCGGCGTTAAAATTAAACAACCAGGAAATACCCTGGAAACCGAAGGACTAAAGAGTGGGATATCTTGGTGTAATCCTTGACACAAGACTTACACATTAACCTGGAGGCTACACATTAACAATAAACTACTCGCATACACCCGAGTGGAACAGTTATATCCTCTCATTAACAGATCCTGTGTCAGTACTTCTTTACAAGGCACTCCTCAGACCTCTATTGACATTCGCCTGCCCAGTCTGGGTAACAGCCAGTTTCAGAGTGACGAAACATACAAACATTTCAAAATAAAGTGCTTAGAATTGCTTCAAGAGCCCCTTGGTTTACCAGAAACACACAAATACACAGAGAACTAGACATTACAGATATTCACACACACTTGACCAAATTAAAGATAACTTCTTCCTCACACTTCACACACTATCCTCAACGTCCGACTACCATGAGGCGAACCTACTCCATCTAGAAGACTGAAACCGCGACTCTACCAAGATTTATGGAGAACACTTTTACCACTAATCTCTATCTGTAATGCTCTTGGTGAGCTGCCCGTATTTTTGTAAATAAATAAAACCAAAAAATTGTAAACATATTTTTTTAAATATAAAACTAACTGTCAGGGCGTAAAAAAAAAAAAGCTGAACCGAGTTCACTTATTAAAATGAAAGATTAAGAGGAAACTCTTACGCCTCGGTTACGCCAGAACCCTCATAAAATCAATTTTCTCGGAAAAATATTTAATATAAAATTTTAACTAACAAATTTGTTATTTTATTGGATTGTTTTTTATCATAGTCAAACTATTTATATTTATATTATTAGTGACTCTCAAATCTACTTCAATGTATTAGGATACTTCCTAATTATAACTGTTGGTATTTGTAGAATGAATGTGAGTGCTGAGGAGAGGAGTTTTGAGGTGGGGCAAAAAGTATGGGTGATTAGAACAGAGGGTCCTCCGTTACGGAAGCTATCTTTTCCTCCCTGGTGTACGTCTCTGGCACCTGCGCTAACAACTCCAGTACAAAAGGACCATAGGCCTATGTTTCTGCCGAATGGATCGAAGATTCTGGCATCGTAAAGGGAAAACTGTTCCGATCAACGATGTTTTACCATGTACCTCCAACAGGGGAACCTATGACAATAAAAATAAGGATGTGGCGCAAACGGCTATCGCTGACGAAAATCTCGATCGCGAAATAATAAAGGAACCTTCTAATGATTGTAATAATGCAGATAACGACCCCTTCGAGAACTCCGGGCGTAGGATTTGCGATATGTGTAAGCTCTCTTTTAAAAATGAAAGGGGTCTACGAACCATATCGCTAAGAAACATCCAGTTGAAGCTAACACACTTAATCTGCTAGTATTCTCCCAAATCTTAGTAGTAACGTTAAGGCATCAACACCCTGGTTTCAACAAGAACGATATTAACAACTGGTCTGCTACGTTTAAAGAAATCCTGAAAGGTTGTGGGCAGTCGCTGGAAAGTTTCAAACCCCATGAGTTGGGCTCGGCTATGGATGGCTGTCTCAAATTCCTTCGTGATGTCAATTATCAGCTTCCAGGCTTCGTGATGTCAATTATCAGCTTCTAGGCCCTAAACATCTCACCATTCGTTATTTTAAAATGCGGCAAAAAAGCAAAATAGCAATGAATGGAAAAGGTGCCAGTACTGTGTCTAATCCGCAGAGGTCCAATAAAGCAGTGAGAGAGGAGGAGGGAGCAGTTCCAGTGCGACTAGCGCAATACAATTATTATAACCGTCGAAAGAAGGTCGTTCAAACTATCATGAATGCAGACGCAGCTAAACAAGTGTCCCATAGATGTTCCAAAAATAGAAGTCCATTTCAAAGCAGTATTCGGAGTTGAAAATGCAAACTTACTTGGGAAGTATGTTGCCTCCCCATCACGCCCTAATATGATGACAGTTAGTCTGGAAAATGTCCACAGTGCGATAAAGTCTACCTCATTGGATACTTCGGCTGGTCCTGATGGAGTGCTGATTAGAACTGTGAGAGCTTTGGATGTGGCGCATAGTATAAGAACCATTATAGAAATTCTTCTAAAGACCTCCTACGTTCCTAAATCTCTTCGCCGGGCTAGAATCATACTGGTGCATAAAGGAAAGGGATCCACAAATGATATATCGTCATGGAAATCAATATCTATATTCTCCATCATCCGTCGTATAATAGAGAAGGTTTTGGACGCAGAATTAAGGTCGCAGATTTCTTTTCACCCGTGTCAACGGGTTCTGTCAGAGGATTGTCTGGATGTCAGATGAACTCAAGGATACTAGACTCAGTGCTGAAAGATGCTCGGAATAAGAAAGCCAATGGTACGGTTGCGTTTCTCGATGTCTCCGGTGCTTGTGACACTGTTGGACACCAGCACATCATTCAAGTACTTAAGGCCAGAAGGATATCCGGGGATCTTTTAAACTTGGTTTCTTCCTTGTTGTGCCGCAAGCCCTGATCGTCAGTATAGGGCCCAAAAAATCAGGTTCTATCGAGGTTCGTAGAGGTGTGCTACAGGGGGGCCCGCTCTCGCCTACTCTCTTCAATCTCTCCATAGATCATTTGTACAGAAAGATTTGCGACTCTGATCTGGCGAACCAATTTGGTTATAGGCTTGATGTTTCTGAACATCAGATAAGTCTAACGGGGTTCGCTGATGACCAGGCGATTACAGACGGCGTGTAGTGCGAAGGCAGCCGAAAGAATAGTTAACATGGTTCACCGAACGTTAAGAGAAATTGGTTTGAAAGTGAATCCGGTTAAGAGCACGGCAATAATAGTGGAGAATGGATTACTGCAACACAAAACTCCAATATTGGAGGATGGAGATCTAATTCCATCTATAAAGGACAATGAAATTATTAAATATTTGTGTTGCACCTCTTCGGATGAACTCATCTTTAAAGAAAGTGCCGTTCAGAAACTAAACAATAATATGAACAAACTGTCAGTCAGTAGTATATTGAAACCCGACCAGAAACTGAACGTAATTAATCAATATCTTTCCCTACGCTCGCATACCCCTTGCAAACGGCTCCCTTAATGAAACTGAGTTCAGAATTGCTTGGGGGTATTGATGTTATTAGAAGGCGTAGTGTGAAAGCAATGCTAGGTTCACCTGCCAATACTTCAACTGCAATGCTATATTCTCCACGTCGATTCCGGGGTCTCGGATTATTACGGTGTGATTGGGAGGCTCCGCTACAACACTGGTCTCTTGCACAAAAGTTAGCGAGAACTGAGGATCTACTTTTCCAATCTACCTTGGACTTCACTTAGGAAGTGCAGACCAATCTACCTTGGACTTCACTTAGGAAGTGCAGACCAATCTACCTTGGACTTCACTTAGGAAGTGCAGGAATGTAAGGTATGTCTGGGTCCCATTACTGCAAATCAGGACGAAATGCTATCTGTAAGGCATCTGCGACGCTTCCTAGAGAAGCGACCTTTGAAGACTGGAGCAAATGTAAGTGGCAGGGCATCGATGTTTGCCACTTTAAAGATACTCCAAAGGCGAACAATTTCGTCTGTGAGTGGATAAACCCCATAAAGCTCAACATTAATTACGCGCCTCTCCGTGGTGTATCCGGAGTTGGTGACCGGTTCTTGGGAAATGCTGGGCCCCTCTGCCGCAAGTGTGGCAGAGAGAATGAAACTCCGCCCCATGTTCTTGGGCATTGTCCAAATAGTATGCTCCTTATGACGCGGCGCCATCACCGAGTTAAGTACATATTAATGTATCAGAGACATTTTCCGTGGTAGCCTGCTTCATTTTGTGGTCATCGACCGGTTTCGGGCTTCGCCCATCTTCGGATGCGTTTCCCGCAGTGTGACAACACAGACTGCACAGGCAATTAGTTATACAACTCACGCTTTAGATTTTGATACCGGAACATTAAATTATCAAAAATCACGAAGAAGGAAAAGGAAAAAGTAAACAGAAAGAAAAAAAACTTAACTATATATGATGAGATATCGACCAGAGTGCATAAAAATCAGTTGCTTCTGTGCAAGTCTGTGTTGTCACACTGTCTGAAAAACGCATCCTGAAGATGGACGAACGCACGAAACTGGTCGATGACCACAAAATGAAGCAGGCTACCACGGAAAATGTCTCTGATGCTTTCCAGCTCTGCGGAACCAACCACCACAACAACTACATATTAATGGACCTATTAAGCGAGTGGGAAATCAGCAATGATCCTAGATCCCACAATTCGTTATGAGGCAATGACTGTGATCAGGCAAGTAAAATTTAGAGAGCAATATGGCGATAGGGATTACACTGTTCACGGCCTGTGGTTTGGGGCAAGAGGTACTATGCCGCAGACAACTCGAGGTTTTTTGGACGAGGTCGGCGTTGACCCATCTAAATTGACAAGCCTGGTAGAGTCAATAATTATAGATTCAGTAGGTATCATATCATACACAATCATGTATACAGTTATTAATTTTTTTTTTCTTTCCTCTCTTTCTTTCTGTTTACTTTTTTCTCCTTCATGACTTTTGATATTTTATGTTCCCGTCTAAAAAAAATTGTTTTATTTACATTGCTCGTTGCGACACGGTTGCAATACGCTTGCTTTCTTTATTTTTTATTTTTATTATGTACGTACTGTTGTCTTGGGATAGATCAGAATGCTGTGTTTTTGCACCTCAACAAAGTTGACCAGCCCCCTTTAAGTCCATAAAGATATTATTCGCACGACTTCCTCTTAATGTAATTAAAACAATCATCTGAATAATTTTCTTTAAGCTTGAATTCGAAAATAGATTGCCCAGAACTTCCTTCAAATAAAAGGGATAGATTTAATATGTACAATTAAAATTACACATTTTTAGAAAATCGTCTCGAACCGTTTTGGAGAAGTTCTGTAAAGGTGCTCTTCCGATTTTTTTAACATGTAATTCTTATATAATGCATCTCAATATTATAAATATGGAAGAACCGTGTATTGAACTGAAATGGCAATTTAGAGGGTAGCTTAAGGTTGTAGACCTCCAAAAGAACCGTGTGAAAATTTTTCTACTATAAAATATTTCAACTAAAAGTGATTAGGCGTTTATGTGTACAGTTAGTATGAAGTTAAAAAGTGTTGAAGCGATTTACACAAAATTTCGAAAAATAGAAGAAAAAAATAGTAAAGTGGTACTTTAGGATGATAAATTTTTAACAAAACCAGATGTACACCAAAACGGATTATCACAATACATACATACAAATTACCGTCAACCGCTAAAAACATTTTTCTGCATTGAGGGTCCTTTAAAAACTAATTTCCGGTGAGAATATATATATACTCCCGTGATCGCTTTCGCTTTATACATATATTAGGAGGGCACGGCCCCCTAGCGACTTTGGTGCCCAACTCTCACTCCTCTAAACTTTTTCAAGAAAATTCTATGTCAAATGATGCAAACTGCCAAAAAATCCGCCAGCAGAATTTGCAATATTAACCCTTGGCCCTCCTGGCACCCAACCCCTCACCTCTCTTAACATTCTCAAAAAAATTCTCATTTATATATTAGAAGGGCTCGGCACCTTGATCCCCTCGGAAAGTTGCCGATGCGCGGTAATGCGTGAATACACTTCACTCTATTGTTAAATATTAAATTTTTTTTTTGCAATCATTTCATTTAGCCAAGTTTAGAATCTGTTACCATGGTTACTATAAATAGTATATTAAATTGTCTAAAACTGGATTGGAATGTGGATTAACGGCCCCCTCCTTATTATAAATCGTTTTAAAGATCTTATGAAAAGCAAATAACCTCCCTCCAGGGGAGCGAGAGGCCAAAATCAGCAACGACGCCGCATTTTCAAGAAATTTAGGAAAATTTTAAAAACATTGTAACAGATCTAAATCTAGCTCTTAGGTTCTCTGGTAATAAGTATACGAACAATCATTGCTACTAAAGCACACATCCAAACACACACACACACACACACACACACTTGGACATATTTCTGAAAACCCTTCACCCCTCCTACCATTCTCAATAAAATTCTATGTCAAATGGTGCAAACCGCTTCAAAATCAATCTGATTATAATTGTATTATATTCTAATCACAATAGCTGCCTAATTTGGTAGCTTGGCGGGTCCTTGAAGGTCGCCTTTAAGAAATCTTCACAAAATACGAATTTAGAATTGAAAAATTATGGTATGTGTTGGACTTTGATAAACAATTTGTGTTAAAATTATTATTTGGTGCGCAATTCTTGCATGGCATGCCAGTTATGCCCAACTTCCGGACGGGAACATACCCCTTAACATTCTCTAGAAAACCCCTCACCCCTCTTAACCACCTTCAGGCAATTCTGTGTCAAATGGTACAAACCTCTTAAAATCCGTCTATCTGGATTTGCAATATTAAGGCATTTCACAAACGTGACCGTTGTTGGTGACCGTCAACGGGACAAAAAATAGTTTAATTTTATATATATATATATATATATATAATAATGTAATATATGATAATGTAATACTCTCACTGGAAATCTCTTTTGAAATGTATATATATTTTATTTGATTATCCATATTATGATGTATATTTAAGTACAATTTAGTATGTGCCATAGCCTGTAAGCAAAAGAAGACAAGAATGGAGGGGCACTATTCATCCTAAACTTCAGAAGTCCTTTATTTTTAGACTGTTAATTCTTTTTATTTTATTTTTTCAAAATTAAAATTAGATTTTACATTTTTATCAAAAATTCCTTTCTATTTTTTTTATTAAGATGAGAATATTCACGGAAGAACAAACAAAGAATTATCTGAGACTAAGAGAGAGTGTGCAATCTATGCTATTTGACAGTTTACATATCTAATAAAAAAAATATTTTCTCTCTTGATTTTTCCTAATCGGAAGTCACAAAATGAATTGCTGGTGAAAACGCAATTTTGAAAATTTGTCAGGGATGCCATACCATTACACCACCAAGAAAATATTACTAATATTATAAGAATATCTCAAACGCGATGTAAATTTGATTGAAAGAAATAATAGTTTCTTTGGATTTTATCATTAGAATTTTATATATTTGCTTTGCACTTTGTTTATTTTATGTTTTCAAAATAATTTAGCTTCCTAAATACTAAAATTTTACAAATATGAAATTCCTATGAACTATCAGAAAATATTCCAATTAAAATATATCCTTTCTATTCAAAATATATTAGCTAAAAGGGAACAATATGAGAGATCAGTAAGTATAAAATTCATAATAAGAAAAATGAACTAACCTCGATGGTAAGCAAGGATTTTCAAGGCTATCACGTTCAAAATTCCTTTCAATTTTTTCTTCAGTCATTAATGTTATGTCTGTTTGTTCCATATTTTTATTAATAAGATTTAGTCCGTTGACAGGCGATAATTGTAAATTAGAAATTTCCAATATTGATTCTGGCCGATTTTCGGAATCAGAACCCTTTGTTAAGAAATTATCATTCTGAAAAAAAAATTAAAAATTTCAAAATATTTGAATTACTGAAATATTTGAATCTCGTTTCTGGTTGAATTATTGATATTAATTTAATATATATTTATTCCGAATTTATATTTAATCTGAATATGAATAATTTGATAAAAAGAACTTGTAATTTAATTTTTTTGATCGAATTTAACCGTATATCCTATTCAGAACCACCCTAAAAAAGCACTGACTTCATTGGAGTTCTCAATATGAGTTATAGTATAAATGTGTTGAATGTTAGTGCTTGCATAAAAAATTTAAGTGCGTTCTTCTTTCTGTGAGTATTCAAATGTCATAATGACGCCATATTGAGATTTATCGCAGAGTGCGATTTTAGATTGTGATCCCATCCTAGAACGATGAAATGAATCTATTGAGTAATAAAGTTCAAAGAATCTTCTTATAACTGTAATGGTAATTCATCCAAAATTTACCAACTGCTCACGAAGGTATGTAATTCACATAAAATAAACAGAATTTCTATCAGAGAAGACAACTTTCTGTATACATATTTGAAATTTTCAGATCGTACGATATGTGAAATAAGGAATAACATTTACAGAAATTTTTTTTTTCTATACATACTCTAATTTAAAAATTAATATTCACAAACCATTGATTGATCCGTTGTATTCTGGCCTAGGTCGAAAGTTTTATTTCTTGATTTGTTACCATGATCTTCTTCATCAGTGGAAATGACAGGCAGATTATGATGGAATGGTGGAAATCCAGGATGTTTGACGTAAGTTGTCCTATGAATTTGAACTGGTGATAAATCACATGTTGGTAATGTACCTAGTACAAATTTTTCTTGAATTTCTTTTGTTCTTTCAGAGCAAGTCATATCAACACACTGATTGGACCCTGGTGCATTTAATTCAACAGACGCTGCAGACGGATTTTTCAATACTTCAGTACTTTGTTTTAGATTATAGTTAGTCTTTATATGTGTTTTGGCTACTTTTTGTACATTAGCAACTCTATTGGCCGCCGAAGGCGGAATCCTCCTTAATGGTTGCTACATAACAAAAAACACATATATAAATATTAAGAAAAGTTAGCTAATATGAAAGCATTTTTTGTGTTTTGTTATTTTAGCATCAACTGACCCTATTTGTGGGCATATTAGAAGATGAAGTCACTAAAATATGAGCAAATTTACATTTTCCATTGACATGTACGACGCGAATTGTATCTCGCCATTGTCCAGCAGTGTTGGGATTCCATTCTATTTTAAGACGCGTTTGAGAACAAGCTGATAATTCAAAAGTTAAAGCATTTACGCAGAATCCTCTTTCTATCATTTCAAGAGGAATATTCAAATCAATCTAAAACAAATAAATAATAACAGTACTGTATTTTATTAATTTCCTTAACATACTAACAATGAAATAATTCTAGATAAAAGTTCAGCTACATATTGCAGGCATAGTTTTTATATATATATATATATAAAGTGTACTCGCAAATTATCATGGCTTCCGTGCGGATAAACCGGAATGCAGGATGGAATAGTGTGGGAAATCTGTTTCCAAGACAAGAGAAAAGAATCTCATAAAAGGAGGAATAAGAAAAGATTTGGACAAAAGTAAATATGAAATTGTGTTAATGTTCTAGATTTGAAAGAGTAAGTTATTGAAAAAGCTTACTGTTTAAATAAAGATCACAATCTCATCTAACTCAGTTTCAATCTGTAGATGAAGCTAAATTAATTTTGAAAAATATTAACAAGTTACATGGAGTATACATTGTGCCTGATCTAGCTAAGACAACACGATTGAAGAAAAGCAAACTTCTCGGGTAAGACAGAAAATTTTAGAAAGTGATCACTTGGCGAGAATTACAGTAAGGAACACCTAGATTACATATAAAAATAAAAAGTTTTTCTGGGTTTTGGACATGAGACTTCTGACATCTAATGGAACTAGTGGAATTTTAGGAAAGAACTTTATCTTAGATAATATAGATTGATCAGCTTAATTTTACTTTAATTCCTCCAATTGATATAAAACTGCTGGTCGATATGAATAGCAAGTTGTTTTATTTAATATACAGATTAAAGTATTACGCAAAAAATTAAGTTAAAATTGAACTAAAATAAAGAAATAAATAATAAACAAATAAAGTAACTTAAAGTTGAAATGTTCATTTAGGAAAAAAAAATGAGAGTTTCGCTAATTTGCTTTAAATACTAATAATTGTAATTCGGTTTTGATTGATATACGGTATTTTAGATATGTACGAGTTTAAATAATGTACTTTATTACACAGTATTAATGCCTGATTACAGTTATTTCATAGTTCAGAAGTTATTTGATGGGTTAGAAGAAAATTGTAGGTAGTATATTTTTGACAAAGGAACTTAAAATATAATCGCTGTTTAAATAAGCAAAACTGTCTTATTGTTAGTTTTCTTCATTTCTTTTTATATAATGATTTAATGATATGGGGAGAAATATGAATTTTGGCTGTGAAAATAGTGACATTAATTGTTCCTATATTGCTCTATGACCTATTAGGTATAGAATATTTTTGGTTATACTATTTATCAAATATGCTTCGATACTATTATAACTGTAAATTCTAAAGTATATTATTACTGAAAATTATAAATTATATGTATAAATTTATTTTTTTTATTTATATTGGATTCAAATATAAATAAATACATATACACAGATATACATAGCTGATTTTCTAATATGTTTTCTGAGTTAGGAAAGAAGAATTAGTTATTAAAATTGTAAACAGAAAAAGAACTTTATACTTAATTAAATAATTATATCTTTTGGAAAATAGAATTTAAAAAAAATATTTTTAGGATTAAGTTAAAAAGATATCAATATTTACGTTTAAATAATTCAAGGAAACTAAAGAAAGTATTTCCTTTATTTCTATTATTTTTTTAACTGATTTTTCTATTTCATCTTATTAGCAATTTGGTGGGATTTTATTTTTTAATAATTTCTCATTCATTTTTTGAGTTACTTATTTTACGTAGTTTTAACTTTAATATATTTCTATTTAGCGGCTCCATTATTTTTTATTCTCAGCATTTATTTTTATTTTATTCTTTCCCTATTTAGCTTTCTTTTTTTCTATAAACTTTGAATTACATATTTATTGTACTATGAAATTCAATAAAGTACTATTTTTATTTTTATTATTGTAAATCTTAAAAGTAATATATCAAATTGTTGTAGTTGTTGACCGTCAATTTCATCTGATGTATGTAACTGTCGGCTTATCGGCCAGGTACTTTCCAGGAAAAAACAAAATATTTTTAAGTGCTTTTCAATCCAACAATCTTCGCCGAAACGTTTACCCTGGAAACCGCCTGGCCGATAAGCGGACAACTGAATACAACAGGTTTTTTTCCGTTTTCCTTACATCTTAGTTAAATTCTTAATTTTATTATGAATCGTTACTACTGTTATTAATAGTAGTGAATTTCCTTAGTTATCTTCTATGGTTGAGACTCAATGATGTGAGTCTGATTGTATTGCCATTTAACATTTTTAAAACAATGATTTTTAAGTATTATAGAAAAAACAATTGTAACATTAGTTTATAACTTCTTTAATAGTCTGAAAGGATTTAACAATTAATGCCCAAACACATTAACTAATCTACTTAATCAAATTATTACAGTAATTTGAATAAGTTTGTGAATTTCTGGATTGTTTATATTTGTGTTCAACCAGCTGCCTGAACAAGAGGCAAATGCCGCCAACTGGGCATAAAATGTACTTGTGTTGGAGTAATTGTTATTAAAAAAAAAATGATCAGAGACATTTTCCGTGGTAGCCTGCTTCATTTTGTGGTCATCGACCGGTTTCGGGCGTTCGCCCATCTTCAGGATGCGTTTTTCAGACAGTGTGACAACACAGACTTGCACAGAGCAACTTAGTTTCACACTAACTGAGACGTATTTTTTTTTTTGAAAAACTACAACCATTACAAAAAAATAGTCTCAGTTAGTGTGAAACTAAGGCTCTGTGCAAGTCTGTGTTGTCACCACTGTCTGAAAAACGCATCCTTGAAGATGGGCGAACGCCCGAAACGCGGTCGATGACCACAAAATGAAGGCAGGCTACCACGGAAAATGTCTCTGATGCTTTCCAGCTCTGCGGAACCAACCGCCACAACAAAAAATGATATCATCTATGGTAGTAGGTGTATTTTGTTATTTAGTAAAATAGAAATTTGTTGTATTTCTTTTTGCATTTTATAATTAGAAAACTTTATCTTTCTTGAACTTCACCTTGTAAATTAATAGTGTTAGAGAATTCTCTTACTAACTACGCCTTCAACCTGGAGCGTTCAAATAAGCCGCTAAATGAATGACAATGTGAATTTTCGATTTTAATATGGGTTCACAAGGCTGGAGAACCGAGCAAACGAGACAATGAAAAAATAATGAGATAATAAAAAATAGCAACACTTACTATAATACTTCCTTGGGTTGGATTTCTGATAATGACATCCTTCTCCACATGACTACCTACTTTGACATTTTGGAAATCTATTTTAGGAATAGATGAAAATGGGGCAAGCATCAGCATAGGAATAGAATCTTCGGGATTGCGGGCAACAGGAGGGCTTACAGTCACCTAAAACCAGATCATTCTTATGAAAAAATTGTTTCTTTATGGAACTTTTTTTGTCTGCTTGCATAATCAAAATGTCGAAGAATATTAAACAGTATTCAATTCAAAGAATGTTTATCACTGAAAAAGAACTGAAAATTAAGCAATTTGCTTTCTTACCTCAAAATATTCACTGCAGGTCGACATTTTTTTCGACAGTCCTTATTAATTTCGAATCTTTGAAGAATTCAGATCTATATAATTCTGAAATATTATTATTATTTTGAAGGATTGCTAAAAAGATTTCATATATTTCTAAAGTTTATCACCAAAGAAACCATGAAAAGCATACACGATTGTACATGATTATACTATAAATATTTTACAATTAACACTTTCATACGAAGGCAAATTCATTAGAGAGAATAAAGTACAAAGTTCGTCTAAAAGTCGTTTAAATTACAATATTCAAACAAACTCTTAAAGATTCAGAATTCCGAATATTTGTTTAGAGTATAAGGTTCAAAATAAAAACGAAAATTTTAACGGCTTTTATAGCCGCCAACTGCAAATCCCCTCTATTTTATTTCACCTCTCTTCTACTGGAGCGCTGCTTCCATTGTACTTTATTTTTGTGGTTGTTTTTGCTGTTTGTTTACTTCAGTTTATTCAGTAAAACCTCGTTACAACCTTCCTTCAGGTATATAATTGAACCTCGCTCAATCGCAATGTACTTTCAGATACTGAATTAAAAACTCAGTTTGAATTACTAATGGTACGGTACGTGCGTCAGTATTATTTAGTTTTAAGTTTAAACAGTTACAACCTCAGTAGTTATGCTGTAAGAGGGGTAAACAATAATTCCGGTTAAGTTTCTAGTAAAATGTAAATTAAATATTAATTACTTTGGATTCTAAATAGTCTTTTTGTTCAAAATGAGTACCGAAATGCAAGTTTCAAATGTAGTTAATGAAATTATGGTGAGTGAATTTTAATAGTGTTTTTACATCTCTTAATTATATATTATAGTGAATTTTATTTTCATAAGAACTTCTATTGGTAATTATGAGTTATGCAGAGTCCAATATGGCTGAAATTCCTTCCAAATACTACTACTTAATTTCATTTTACACAATAATCCTTAATTATTCATTTATGAAGTTCATCATTTCATTGCATTAAATTAAATCCCCAACTTCTTGGCAACGGTCTTTTAGAATAATAACATACCATTTTATATCTTAGTTTGAAACTACTTAGTACGGAGGGAGGTGACCGCCATGTTGGACCCTCTATAAATCATAGTAACTCAAATTTATCACATAGTTTTTCTTGGAGAAATTTTCTTTTAACAGAAAGTGGAATCTATTGAAGAAGCATTCAGCGCTTTTTTGGTGCATAAACCGTCCGATAAAAAAACAGCACTGTTGGAAGAATTAAAAAATGTCTTTAATGGTGTGCATTCTGAACAAGAAATTGGAGTTAAACAATTTCTTGTACTTGCTTCAACTATGACTAATCACAGTAGATTACATTGTCTTTTTAAACTTTTGGAAAATCTAGTTACGAGTGGAGTCCTTCCCGCAAGGTTTGTATTATACTGTGTTCGAAATTAAAAATAATAAAAGATTATTTAGAATAATGGTATACAAAGTTTCACATGCTTGGGAAATGATTGTTTCAGTATGCACTTCACTTTCTAGCAATTCTGAATATCCTTGCCTGAGTTACCGATACCCATAATAATCCTACCATGCTGAAAAGTGATCAGTAATTTTTCTAATGTAAATTCCTTTTGACTCAAGAGTGATAAAGGGAAAATTCCTTTTACCATCTTTCTTACTAGAATGTTAACTCGCCAACCTTAAATAAGCTTTTGCATATAACTTTTTTTTTTTTACTGCATGGACTTAATGCGCCTCGGCTAGATAGCCTGTTAGAAGCGCCTATTTAATTTTTTCCTTTTTAGATTGGTCTGTGAATGTATTCTATCTAGCGAGAAACTTACTTATCAGTTGGAAAATTTTTGGGTTGAATGCTTCACTCTAATTAGGAACATTATAAGCAGAGTCGACTACAAGGGTGTCAGGGAAATATTGAAGGTTAAGATTCAGTAAATTGTACAATTCCATTTGTAGTTTTTATAAGATTTTTTCTACCAAGCCGCAAGATACTGTTAGCAGTAATTTTTTTATAATAAAAAAATAATTATAGGGATGCTGCGAAAAGGCTGCCACTCTTCCAGGTCGCTTAAATTCAACTGTTATTCATCAAATGAAAACTTTGGAAAACGTTATGAATATTATATTTGACAGGAATGCTTGTTTGCTTCCTGCTTATTTCATTGCCAACGAAGTACAAAAAGGATATCCTGACGGCAGAAACTGGCCCCATTGGGTTCGTATTTTATAATAATGTATTAGTTTGTTACTGAAGCGAATTTAAATAAATTTATTATTCCACGTATGTTGCTTGATTCATTTCAATTTTTCCTTATTTTAGAAATTGTCCGAACAAATGTCTTCTTTTGTGGAAAGTTTCCGGCGAACAGCTCAAATGGTATCAATAATTGGTCATGCATCAATGCTGCCAGTTGTAGAACATTCAGGATATGCTGATCACTTAGTTAATGCCTGGAAACTTGATCCAATTACCTTGAAGTTATCTCTTAAGGGTAATCTTCCCTATGACAAGTGCCTTTTGGAGCCTCAAACACCTCTGTTAAGATATGTACTGGAACAGCCTTATTCTAGAGAAATGGTTTGTTCAATGTTAGGATTACAAAAACAGGTAAATTATAAATTAATAGTATATGAGAATTATAGCTTTAAATTTTAAATTGAACACTGCTATATAATTAAAGCATAAACAACGCTGCATTGCCCTGGAGGAGCAATTAGTAGAACTCATCATGGTTGCAATGGAACGGACAGAAGTAGAATCTCCACCAGGTAGTAATGCTACTGGAGGATCAGTATCTGGTAGCAGTTCTAGTGGTCCCCTGTCACCTAGCAATAATGATGATTTAACCAATACTCACTGGCTTTGGCTTCATCTTTCAAGCCAGCTTATATACTTTGTCCTCCTCCAATTTGCCAGCTTTCCCAATATTGTAATGGCGTTACATGATAAGGTGTGTATATTATTTCTTTGTCTCTAACATTTGTATGGACTATTGTTTTTTCCATATTTAGATAAAATTTTAGATTGGACTGTGAAATATTTCCAATAAATTTAGATTCTAGTAACTAATTATGAATAAAATGTACATTATATTACTATTATTAATAACAGTAGTAGTAAATAGAGTTAGTTATTAATTTTAACTACTCTCATAACAATGAAAAAAGGGTAGGGAATTCTATATATTACAACGACTGCAAATATTCTTGTTTAATAGGATTTATTTTTTAGCTTTCTGCAAGGGATCTTAGGAAAGGAAGAGATCATTTAATGTGGGTACTCTTGCAATTTATTTCTGGAAGCATTCAGAGAAATCCTGTAAGTTCTAGAAATTTCTTTATCTTTAAGCAGTGAACAATTGTAAATAGCAGCATCTGTAGGTGCGTTAAATATTATTAGCTACCTATAAGTTACTTTAAAAAAGTACAAACGCCCTAATAATACATTTTCCTTCATAATTATTAAATAAATAAATTTCTAATTAACTTAAACATCATTATCACAGGATTAATAATTCAATAATACAAGAATACTGAATATAATCATCAAAATTTCAATTCTCATTTGTAAAAATTACCGTTTGAAAATACTACCTTAAAAATACATCTTAATCCATTTTGACATTGTGGATAATTAAATATATTGAAATAAAAAGTTATATGTATACAAGTAATTTTAAATAAACATTGATTCCAAGTTTGGAGAAAATCGGAAGTGCAAAATTTTTAAATAACATTTTGTTTATCAATTTTTGCGAGTTCTTTATTTATGAATAATTTTAATGAATAAAAATGTATTCGAAAGTTATTGAATAAAAATTGTATTCGAATATTTTCAAACATTGTCATTAATTAGCAAAAAACTGTTGTGAAATAATTTAATGTTTTCCCAAAGTAGTTTAAAAAAAATATTTTTAAAAAAAATATGTATTTTTGCAGTTAACAAACTTTCTTCCGGTTCTGAAACTTTACGACTTACTTTATCCAGAAAAGGAAGCTTTGCCTGTACCAGATTATAATAAGCCTACTTGTACTCATCAAATGGCAGTAACATGTATTTGGATTCACCTACTTAAAAAGGCCCAATCTGATCATCTTAATTTACAACGGCCAGTTCCAAATACTCTCAAAGTACAACATGAGTATGTGTAATTTTATCATTTCTGTGTAATTGTAGAATTAGCTATTCCACAGCATTCTCCACCAGTGAACACCTCTGGCTGCACAATCGACATTGTGATCTTGTTCTCCACCTTATTGCCATTATCCTCATCTAACCGTTGGGATTCTTTTCGATGTAACCATTTTTAAATTCCACCGCTGCCACCACTTTGTAACGTTATGACTTAATGTATTTAACAATAACTAATTCTAACCAGAAACTTCTGGACTCTGTTTATTATTATTGCGTCTCTTTAAAATAATCCTTAACATAAAAACATAGAACAATACATATGATTTATTTTTATATAAAAGTATCAATGTTTTAACATTGAAAATGTTTTTTTTTGGAGGTTATTTGATAAAAATCGTGATGGAACGACATCTAAAAAACATGATGACATCTTCGCGAATGAGGGAAGTTAACTACGAACCAGTTAACTACATTTTATTATTTTAATGTTATTGTCAAAATTAATATGTTTGAATTATTATTATTATTATTTTTTTATTTTATTATTATTGGTGTGTAACCAATTTTGAATTTTTTAATTGGACTAGTATTATAATAATATCATAGCGTATAATATAAATAAAATGTACATTACATTATAATGTACTATTTATAATTAGATATTTTATTTTATTTATTGGTTTAAAATATTGGTGTGTATAATTAAATTGTTTTAATGAGGTGTTTGAAAGCAAAGGCCAGAGGAGTTTTTAAAGAAAAATAATTCTTTGTTGCTCTACGTTTCGGGTCTATTGGTGTCCTTCTTCCGGAGCCCTTTAGAGTAGGAGAGGAGTGGACGTTGAGAACGTTGAGATTGAAATAAAAATGAATAAATTGTTGAAAATATGGCTGGTCCGCAGTCCTGGATAAAATACCGAATGAATAAATTGTTTTATTTCTTCATTATTCCATGATTCGCAAAAAATACCATAAAACATTTTCAATGCTTGACATTTACGTGAAAATCAGTTTTTTTTTTCAATAAACACATATAACATATTAATTAATAATTTATATATGTTTATATTTTATAGGGATCAGACAAAAAGCCATATCAGCGCACATATAGTAATTTTCGTATAAAATTTTCAATTTATTTGATTACGATCCTCCGGCGCGAAAAGTAAAGGATAATCCTCATTATGCACATTTATCTGATGCAAGGTATTCAGTTGGAACCTGCTCTTGTTTGTGTTTCCACATTCTGAACACTTCCTAGAGATACCGGAAGTAATTGTTCCTAAATAAAGCATTAAACCCAGTACAGTACCGCTTAGCAATTGATAACCTTTAAAAGTTAGTTTGAATTGAAAGAAGTATAAATTTTAGTGTTTTAGTCACTTGTCACTTGCCTAGGTAGGATATACTATTCGCATCAAAAGTTCCAAGTTAAATTATTCTCGGAATAATTACATCGCATATTAGTAACAAAATAAAATAAAGGAATTTTTCTTGAAATGGTATCCAAATCGTCAGGCCTTAAAATTACAATGAGATGTTTTTACTGCAATGGCCAGAGGAGTTTAAAAAAAAAAAGAATTCTTTGTTGCTCTAAGTTTTTATCAGTCTCACTGTTCTCAACGTTTACTCCTCTCCTACCCTAAAGAGCTCCTGAAGAAGGGCACCAATGGTACCCGAAACCTAGAGCAACAAAGAATTATTTTTCTTTAAAAACTACTCTGGCCATTGCCGCACAAACATCTCATTAAAATAAAGGAATATTTGGACTCGTCGGTATATATATGATAATTAGCGCAAAATATAGAAAATGTACTCATAAAGGGGGGATGAACAGTTAATTAAAATTTATTATATCAATGATACTTTAAAATACTCAAATATCTTATTTTTATATAAAAATTAATATAGGTGCATTTTTAAGCTATTTTCTTACGCCATTTTTCTTGGGATCATTATTTATAGGATTGCTTTATGATTTATTACTTTTAATGGATTGTATTTTCCAAAAACCAAAATCAAATGTCCTAAGTACTTTTCTTTCCTATATGTACTTGCATGAAATTATACATAGGGAAAGGGATTAGCTAAGTGGTAGTGCGTTGGACTCTCTCGCCGAGGTTCGGGATCGAGTCCAGTGCTGCCCCCTTAGATTCTTTCTTTTTAGGAGCCTCTACAGCTCACTGTTCGGTGATGAACATTGTTGTCTGCGAGAGAACACTGTCCGGAGTCTGGCAGTGCACACGGAGAAGGCTCCGGGTGCCAATGACCATAGATGTTGACGCGCCTTAAATTAAAAAAAAGCTACAAAAAATACTTTTATTTATAGATTTTTACAACATCTGGTAGTAAATAATGCCAATTTATGTATGGGAAGTGATTATCGTATTGCTCTTTTATGCAATGCTTATTCTACCAATCAAGAATATTTTTCGAGGCCGATGGCTGCTTTAGTAGATACTATTCTGGGTGCCCAGAAAGTGAGTATAATATATTTCTTTTACATTTAGAGTAATAAAGTTACGTTGATCATAAATAATCCATGGCATAATCTTTCACAAAGTACTCAGCAACTGATTTTATAAATTTCTTATAGGGCCCCACAGCACAGGCTCCTGTTCAATCAATGAGCATGTCAGTAGCTTCCGGTCCCACAACACCTTTATCTATGTCAATTTTAGACTCATTGACGGTACATGCTAAAATGAGTCTAATCCATAGTATAGTAACTCATGTCATTAAACTAGCTCAGTCAAAGTCAAATATGCCTTTGGCTCCTGCACTTGTTGAAACTTATAGCAGACTTCTGGTTTACACTGAGATAGAATCATTAGGAATCAAAGGATTTATCAGTGAGTATCCTTGAAGGACTTAGATAATATGTTAACAAGAAAGTAATTGAAAATCCAAAAGATAAATTTATTAGATTTATTATGGTAACATAAGTTTGCTATTATATACTTAAAACAAAATAGAAACAAGTTATTAACCATTTCTTACTTCCGTTTTATGTTGCTTTTTGTAAAGCTGTTTTTATTTATTTAAAGTAGTGGACAATTCCATTTT
Source organism: Triatoma infestans (assembly GCA_011037195.1). Classification (NCBI taxonomy): domain Eukaryota; kingdom Metazoa; phylum Arthropoda; class Insecta; order Hemiptera; family Reduviidae; genus Triatoma; species Triatoma infestans. The sequence continues at coordinate 21,286 of JAAEAF010000986.1, read as the reverse complement.
CTTTTCTCATTCGGGATTAATACATTTATTATTTCCACATAATCACAACATAGAATGTCCTACATTTGAAAGAATTTGGCATATATAAGGAAATCGAATTATAAATTTTATAATTATTACAAGTAAAGCGAAGCTTGGCAGGAGCAAAGAAAAAAACTTTTCAATTTCAGGAAAGTTTATTTTTCGACTTACCTTTGGTATCCTTCCTCAGGAACTAACAAGGAGAGGTCGGGCAGGAGCAGGACCCTGTCAACCATCGTTGTACTTGAATCATTAACAACTATCAAATTTAACCTATTATTTAAATCATTTACAGTTATTTTATGGTTTTGTAACTACTTTTTTTTTTATCAGGTCAGTTGCTTCCAACTGTTTTTAAATATCATGCTTGGGGTATCCTGTATACATTGTTGGAAATGTTTAACTATCGTATCCACCATATTCAGCCCCATTATCGAGTGCAATTGTTATCACATCTTCATAGTCTAGCAGCAGTACCTCAGACTAATCAGACTCAACTGCATTTATGGTAAATAATTAATTTCTAAGGATGGATAAATATTTTTGAAAATTATTTCAGATAGTCCTGTTTATTATCAGTTAACAGATTTAATATCTCAAGCTCCGGGGATATTAATACGTTTCGTAATGGGATATATAGTTTCAAAATTTGTTTGTCAAAAGTGGGTTAAAATAAAATCGTGTGATTGTTTCCTAGATTTTCTTTACAGGAAATATCTTTAATATTGGAGGGATACGAAATTAAATGTTTTGAATTACATCATTTCTTGGAACTCAAGTTTGCAATTGGGACTGAAAAGGATTCAATATGATTTTTTAGTTTTCGCGGCCATTTTCATGAAAAACACTTGAGACCACGTCAGTGGTTTGCTAGAAACCAGCGTTTCCCTCATATTGCATTGAGCTTCTTCAGAGTCTTTACACCTTGAAAGGTAATGAAGTAATGAAATTTGGTAGAAAAGACCAAGGTCCAAATGAACCTTTTTCCAAAGAATTTTGCTCCATTAGCTTTCAATGTGTAACAACCCCGAAGAAGCTCATTGCAATATGGGCGAAACGTCAGTTTCTAGCACACCACTGACCTGGTCTCAACCTGGAAACTGAAGTATTTTTTAGGATTCAGTATTTTAAAGAATTTCTTTGCGGTGTCAACATCATATCTGTATAAATTCTGCAACAAATCTTTTACTTATCACCCAATTCGGAAGCGCAGGAATTTATTTGGGGCATCAAATCAATCATTAGAATTAAAATTTTATCTTTTTTAAATAATTTAAATCTGTTTTCAGTGTGGAGAGCACAGCATTACGACTAATTACTGGGCTGGGCTCAGGTGAAGTACAGCCCCAGCTATCTAGATTTTTATCAGAGCCAAAGACACTTGTTTCAGCCGAATCTGAGGAGCTTAATCGTGCACTTGTACTAACACTGGCTCGTTCAATGCATGTTACTGGAACGGGAACAGATTCAGCTTCAGGCGCTTGGTGCAAGGAATTATTAAATACCATTATGCAAAATACACCGCATTCATGGGCTCAGCATACTCTTCAGTTCTTTCCCCCAGTTCTTAATGATTTCTTCCAGCAAAATTCTGTTCCTAAAGAAAATAAACAACAGTTAAAGGTAATGAAATAGTATTACTCTTTTATTTATAGTATTACTGATTTTCGTTTATCAATTTCAATTTTTTTTTTGCTAATATAGAAAGCAGTAGAGGAAGAATATAGAAATTGGGCCTCGATGAATAATGAGAATGATATTATAGCCCATTTTTCTGTTCCTGGCACACCGCCTCTGTTTCTGTGTTTGCTATGGAAAATGATATTAGAGACTGATAGAATAAGTCCGATTGCATACAAGTAAATCATTATTTCAATTGCTATAAAATATATATTGTTTAAATGCCATTATTTAGTATCTTCAGGAATTTTGTCTATCCAAGTAAGATGATGTAATTTTTTTTTCAGGATTTTGGAAAGAATAGGCGCTAGAGCATTATCAGCTCATCTAAGAAAATTTTGTGATTATGTAATATTTCAGTTTACAATATCTGAAGAAAGCCAACATGTTAAAAAATGTGCAGATGCTATTAGTAACATGATTTGGAAATACAGTATTGTAACAATTGACCGTTTGATTTTATGTATGGTAAGTTACTTAAGTTGAAAGATTACGACATTGAAAATTTTTGAAGTTTATCTTGCGAATAAACTTATTCACAAAAAGAATTAAAGTGTGAAGGAAGTTTTATTCTCACTTTTCTTTTTTTACTCTTCGTATTTAATGGAAAATTTTGATTATAATATCTCAAAACAAAATTATAATTCTGTGATATTGCCAATAGAAGCAGTTACTCCACAGTTCGTATTACTTAGTTATTTACTTATTTGTACAAATCGTGGCTAGAGACAAATGAATTTATAAAGCATTTTTACTTCCTTTTCATTTGATGGAAGAATTTTGATTTTGCGATTTAGTCCTGTTTCAGAATTTGAGTTTCATAGCATGTAGATTACGAATATACCTCCGTACCAGTGGCGGCTCCTGACTTGGATACGTGGGGGTTCAACATTTTTTTTTTTAAATACTTACATTACCTATCATTATTAGTAGCTTGGCTAGATAGAAATCATGAAGTAAACCAGGAGCCCTGTAAAAACTTGCATCCCTCCCCTATAATTAAATATATTAAATTAACAATAAATCTGTCACTGCGCACCCAGAGAAAAACTGCGGAAAAAAGAGTTGTACCGTTTGAGTTCGAAAATTAAGTGGTTAACTTAACGGAAATTTTTATTATCATCTAAATAAAGTGTTTCCGTTCTAAGGAAATGTCAATGAGTTAGCATGATTCTTTGCTGGGTCATATATCTTAGTGATGTTTTAAGTACCAATCCAACATCAAATTTTTATAAATATAAAAACAATATATAGAAATCCACACATTGGCACAGGCACATCACATCACAAAAAATCTGGTGTGAAACACTCACACAAGTTTTCAAAATTATAATTGACAAATTTTATAGTTAGTGTACCAAATTGAATGGAACCGTCGAAAACTGAAAAAACTGTTCAGTAAAAACGCACTTCCGGTAATACTATTTTCTTGAAACTCGGAATTTTGGCCATCTATTTATTTCTAATTAATTTTGTTTGGATGTTAGAATTGTATAATCAACTATGATAGTATTTTGGAGAAAAATATAACCACACCCCTTCCCTAAAAGTGCCCTTAAATGAATTTTACCAGACAAATGTTTCAAATAAAAGTTATAAATCTTTGTATGTTTAGTTTATATAAGAAGTTTCAAGCAAATCGTCTGAGCAATTTTTGAGAAAATCTCGAAAAAATGAAAAAATCATTTAGTAAAGTGATAAAGTAAACGCACTTCCGGTTATCCGATTTTTCAAACTCGGAATTTCAACAACATATTTAATTGTAATTAACACTGTTTAAATGCAGAATTGTCTAATAAACGGAAATAGCACTTTAGCTGAAAACCTAACCCCATCCCCCCGCCCATACTGTCCTTATTTGAATTTTCCCAGAGAAATGTTTTAAATAAAAGTTGTAGCTCTTTGATATGTAGTTGATATACCAAGTTTGAAGAAAATCGTCGAAGCCATTATTGAGAAAATGGAAAAAAAGTAAAAAAAACTAGTAAAGTGGTACTTCCGGTTGAAGAATTTTGACAGACAACTTAGGGTCAGATCCCAAGGTGATACCTAAACGGAATATCAAGTTTCAACTTTCAACGGTTTTTCGTTTTTGAGCTATGCTCTTCACACGCACGCACGCACACACACACACACACACACACACACACAATACATTTGCTAGAAAAACATCTTTTTTAACTCCGGGTAAGATCGGGTAAGTTCGTCGTGAGATCGTAAGTAATGTTCATCGCGCAAGAATCCCCCACTCTTATTTTAAAAAGTAATAAGGAATATACACTTTTCTATACGACCATCTGAAGAATCATATCCAATCGCGATTCATCTATGAAGAGGACAGCCCCCAATTTCACTACAGTCCAGAGTCGCCGATTGGTAACTTGCTGACACAATGATTCGAGTTTAGTACAGGCCCTCTGCTCTCTTAGGAATCATTACTTTTGGAATGTTTCAGAGCTCACGGTGATTCGCCAAACTTGTAATAAAATATCCCTGTACTCTTAGCTGTAAGAACCCGATTGTGTAAGAACTGAGAGCAATAATAATCCGTCGTCCCGATCTGTTGTGACTCTTCTACGACCACTTCCGGCTCTTCGATCATATTCACATGTTTCCCTAAAATCTACGATACTCGATGAACCGCAGAATCTAAACTTCTGCCACATACAGACTGTGCCCTTCCTCTGCAACAGCGACTGCTCTGACAGCATCCTCAAAAGAAATGACCATTTTACTGATAATAAAGTTAAGCAAATAAAGTAATTTAACGCACAAATTAAAGTTAATGTGGAATCATCTTAAAAAATAATTGTAATCATTGCAACATTATGTCTGTCCCAGACCAGAAAGCCACAATAAAAGAATTTCTACTTTTTTCAATTGTTTTGTCCCAAGAAAGCCAGGAGTTTTTATTAAAGAATCGTTAATGACATTTATAAAGTTACGAATATAAACATATCAAAGCTAGTACCAAGTTATTGTGTTTTTATATAGAAAAATATATATTCGCATTTTTTGTGTTTTGAGTGCATATATCCCACCATCTCAATAAATATGTTAGGGAAATTGAGTCAAAGTTTCCAAGATTTAAAAAAAAATTGTCAATATATTAAAGAGAAAGTCCTGTGAGTGTTTCACACCCGACAAGTAATGTATTTAAATACCTATTAACATGATATTGAAGACTGTCAGGGCCATAGGTAGTAGACTGGGAAATGCTATTTTAAACCTCATTCAATAATCAAACATGTTTCTCATCAAATATGGAATGAATTATTACAATTTCATTTATTATTTAATAGACTAGATAGACGATTTAGTATTTCATATTTGAATAACTAATTTTAAATATTAAAATTTAACAAAGATATTGATGTGATTTCAGGAAGGGAATATATTTCTGAGGAGCCAGAAAATGAGCAGTCTACAGAAAATTATAATTATTTTAGTAAGTATTGTACAATTAAGATAAAAAACAGATTTATATGCATACATTCATCTCAATTACTTATAGTATTCTCTTAGATCAGAACTAGTTTGATGTAAAGAAGTATCCCTTAGCCTGATCAAGGCAATCTAGGCTTATCGGAATAAATTATTAAATTTGTTAGTCCTGAACTGAAAATCATATTCATTGTATAGTGTTATGGTAATTTAAGCAGAGGAAAATGCGAAGGAGGCATGCGGAGAAGGAGGGTCGTGTGTGAAACACTCACATGACTTTCTCTTACGACAATTACTAGAATCATAAAATTTTACAATTTCTTTAAATATTCAATTTTTTCTGAGTTGTAATGTAATTATTGGAGAGGGATTAGCCCAGTGTAGCACGCTGGAGAAGTGTAGCAGTGCTGCCCTTAGATTTTCTCTTGCTAGGGCTCTAGTCTCATTGCCCGATAATGGGCATGCACTGAGAGAGCTCCGGAGGGGGACAATAAATTTAAGGTCCCAGTGCAGTATCCCCTGTAATAATCTTACGTAAACATAGACGGATAGGTGCTAAAATATTAGTACGCAGTTATCAGTTGAATGTATTATATGTTGTCAAGAAACACCCCCAATAACATTGCACAAACCAAAAATAACATTTGAAATTTAACGCCACGTATGCTGGATTCCAAGTTTAAGTTTAAAGTCGATTTCGAGAAAATGCCAAAAACTCAATAACGTTAATGTAAAGTTGTATTTCCGGTTGACCAACCTTCTTCAACTTCGAATTTTATAATACTTCTAATTTATATAAATATTATCTATATACAAGGTGGTAGAACTGTGTACACTATAGTGAATTACTTTAGAGCCGTGGTCGACTACTTTTATTTGCGCCTGGTAATATTTTACAAATATCATTCGTGGGCAACTGCGCCCAAAACAATACAAAAATATTGTGAAACCCTAGTGTTAATAACAGTGGCGGCTCCTGACTTGGATACGTGGGGGTTCAACATTTTTTTTTTTAAATACTTAAATTACCTATCATTATTAGTAGCTTGGCTAGATAGAAATCATGAAGTAAACCAGGAGCCCTGTAAAAACTTGCATCCCTCCCCTATAATTAAATATATTAAATTAACAATAAATCTGTCACTGCGCACCCAGAGAAAAACTGCGAAAAAAAGAGTTGTACCGTTTGAGTTCGAAAATTAAGTGGTTAATTTAACGGCAATTTTTATTATCATCTAAATAAAGTGTTTCCGTTCTAAGGAAATGTCAATGAGTTAGCATGATTCTTTGCTGGGTCATATATCTTAGTGATGTTTTAAGTACCAATACCAACATCAAATTTTTTAAATATAAAAACAATATATAGAAATCCACACATTGGCAGAGGCACATCACATCACAAAAAATCTGGTGTGAAACACTCACACAAGTTCTCAAAATTATAATTGACAAATTTTATAGTGTACCAAATTGAATGGAACCGTCGCAAACAGAAAAAACTGTTCAGTAAAAACACACTTCCGGTATTACTATTTCCTTGAAACTCGGAATTTTGGCCATCTATTTATTTCTAATTGTAAGAGGCGCGCAGTTATATAAAATGTGTTTGTATTAGAATAATTCAAAATAATATTAAAAGAGAGTGGAGTTAGAAAATTAGGACACTGCTGAGTCGACATGTACCACCCTGGCATAGCAGCTAGTAATTGAAGTCATTCTGGTGAGTGTCGCCGTGGAGTGGAGGGTGATCCTGCACCTGTGGCTGATCATCGGTGAGTCCTAGCGCAGTAAAGTATTTTAAAGTTAGATGTGCGTTTGGTATGCCAGAGTGGTAGTCGCCCAGCAGATTGCTAGTAGTAGTTAGTGGATAACTGTTAGTACTTAGTTGTTAGTAAATAGTAAGCTAAGGGTTAAATGATCGGGGTTTCTTGATGTAGTTGTAAGTGGGTGTCATAAAGTAGCGTAGGTATAGATATTATATATATATAACGGGGTATTGTTGTACTATTCGGGGTTATATGTAGTTGCATAGAGCGTTTAGTTAAGTAGTGTTAAGTAATTGGTCTGTATATTCTGTTAAATTATTATAAATGGATGATTTTTGAGTTTAGTTAAATAGTGTGTAAGTAATTGGTCTGTATAGTTTGTTAATTTATAATAAATGTATGATTTCTGAGTGTGGCCTACTTTGGGTTCCTTGGCCGAACCTTACAATTGGTGTCAGGTAGAAGGGGTGTTGCAACAATACACATGGCAGGACCCAAACGCGTGGCAAAGTTAACGTAGGCAAATGACGTGAGCAGGGTGACGTAGTAGTAAACAGTACACGTTGCGAAATAGCTCGATCGAGTCTGTTATTACAAACAGTAGTTGACGGAAGCATGCTGACCTAGTAAAAAACTGTATAGTTACATATTTTTACATTGTTTGATTTCCCTTATATAACAAGGTCAACTGACCTAGGCTACATATTACGTGTCCATAGTAATTATCGTATTATATCTTTCTTTATGTCGTATTAAATACTATATCTTTATATTTTTTATTTTATTTTTACGTATCATACTTATCCTTCTCCAGGCTAAAATTCGTGTGAAAAAGAATACAAATAATTTAACTGAACCCAATTCGCCCAAATGGCCGCCGAGAGACTAGCGGAGCTCGAGGAGCAGGTTCGGATGCTGAGGATGGCCAACGAGGCGTTTGCTCGTCGGGAGGAGGCGCCCCGGAAGGAGTTAGCTCTACAGAGCTTAGTGCACACGTGGTCCGGGGAGGCGGGAGCGGTGGCCGTGGAAGAGTTCTTCGCCAAGTTCGAGAGGGTCGCAAAATGCGGAAACTGGAGCACGGCGGACAAATTGATGATTTGTGAAGCCAAGCTGACAGGGGTAGCTGCGGCATATTTAGCCGGTCATCCCGAATTAATGGCTGAAGGGGCCACCTTCCAGGCATTTAAAACCGCTATGGTAGAGAGATTTACGGATGTACGCTCCGCGGATTCCTATATGCGTGAGCTGGCCAACGCAAAACAGGGCAAGGAGGAGACTGCGCAGGCCTTCGCCGACCGCATCACGGCCATTGGTAGTAAAACGATGGTTAAAGCTGAAACAGAGGCGGAGAAGGCCTGGACCGAGCGAGAGGTGCAGCGAAGGGTGCTGGCGGCTTTTATAGAGGGGGTACGCGGTGAGGCGGGCCGACTGCTAACCTATCTTCCCCCGGCAGACCTGCGGGAGGCCGTACGGAGGGCGATGGCGGTCGAGCAGCATGTCGCTAGGGAACCGGTGGCCCGTGCGAGTTATGCCGTGGGGCAGTTGGACCCACCTACAACCCCCCCTAAAGCCCGAGGGTCTCTGATTGCGGGGGGGGCGTGCTTCCGATGCGGGCGGTCGGGACACTTTGCAAGGGAGTGCCGGTCCCTACCCAATTCAGGGGGCGCGAATAAAGCTCCATCCCGGAACCGGGCTCCCGGGCCATGCTTTATTTGTGGGCAGAGGGGTCATCTAGCTCGCTGGTGTGGAGCGGGGAGCAAAGTGGGCACCGCCACCGTGGCTTCCGAGGTCCCAAATGGGGTCGATCTGGCCGTTGCCCCGACGCCAGGTCGCTAGACTCAAGGGGTACACTATCAATTACTAACATTCTATTGCCGAGTGGGGGGGGGGCTAGAGGTCAGCATGGATATTAGCGGAGCGGCCTACAGGCTGTTGATCGACACTGGTTCTGAAATTACGATACTCCGGCGGCCGGTACGGGATGTTCCACTAGAGCCCACGGCCGTCACAGCCAAGGGAGTAACGGGGAGCCCGCTGGGGATACAGGGGCAGCAGTTGGTAAGGTGCACCTTTGGGGGGAGGACACTCGCCCATCGAGTGTACATTTCGGAGCTAGAGGCGCAGTTGGACGGCATACTGGGCCTTGACCTGATGAAAAGATTCGGCCTTATCATAGATCTAGGTCAGCCAAGGGTGGAAGTGAAACCAGTACAGGTAATCGATTCGGGAGCCAAGGAAGCGAGGGGCGAACAAGAATTTTATGCACTTAAAGAAGCGGTGGAGGATGTCATCAAACGCTGGAGCTCGGGATACCACAGGACCGGGACTCTTGAGGTCGTGGAAGCGAAGGAGGTGGCTGATCGCGCCGCCGCGATCTCTGAGGCCGGGGAGCATTCGAGGGAGATAGGAAGCTCCGAGTTGTCTGTTGCTGAGGGGGGGCCATGCCACAGGGGAACCCAGGGGTGGCGTTCGCAGGGGAGGCTCAGGCGAGCGAAGCGAGTAACTTGGATGGCGAGATCCGGTGGGTCCGTTCGCTGGAGGAGGTCTGTGTGCCACCCATGGCCGAGTGCTTGGTGCGACTGGCGATCCCAGAGGGGGCGAAGGAAGAAGTGATAATCGAGCCGGTCGAAGTGAAACAGAAGGGAGTACGAGTGGCACGGGTCCTTGGTACCGCCACTCGCGGGTGTACTAAGCTAGTCAACATGACGAATCGGGAAGTAACCATAGACCGGAATCAAGTACTGGGGTACGTTGAACAGCTGGACGATGGATGGGCGCTGTCCGTGGAGGAAGGGGTAAATAGCCCGAAGAGCCCGGAAGTGCTGGCAGCCTTCAAGGAGAAGACTGGGCACCTCTCGGCGGAGGACCAACAGGCCGTCCTCGCTGTCCTAGAGAAGCGCGCTGCGGTGTTCGAGGACCCAGGCCGTGACGGTCGTGGGTGTGCGGTAGAGGTGTACCATCACATACCGACCGGCGACGCCCGCCCTGTGGTGAAAAGACCCTACCGCGTCCCTTACCATCAACGGGAGGAGATGAAAACCCAGATCCAGCATCTATTACATCAAGGAGTCATCGTACCGTCCGTCAGTCCTTGGAGTGCCCCTGTGGTACTGGTGAAAAAGAAGTCGGTAGCGGGAGAGGGCGAGCAATGGCGGTTCTGTACCGACTTCAGAGGCCTTAACGCCGTGACAGCAGCGGATTTGTATCCCCTGCCCCTGATACAGGAGACCTTAGAAGGGCTAGGAAGGAGCGTGTATTTCACAACCCTAGACTTGGCTAGCGGGTACCATCAAATTCCTATTCACCCCGCGGATGCGCACAAGACGGCGTTCACTACTTCGGAAGGACATTTTGAGTACCGCCGGATGGCTTTCGGGTTGTGCGGGGCGCCGGCTACATTTCAAAGGCTAATGGACCGCCTGCTGGCGGTGGTAAAGGGGGTGGAGTGCTTTGTCTATTTGGATGACGTCATCATCTTCAGTCAGACAATACCGGAGCACGCTGCTCGGCTGGACCGTGTTCTGGGGATTTTTGCCCGCGCCAACCTGAAGGTCCGGCTGGCTAAGTGCAGATTCGCGCAGTCGGAAGTAAGCTATCTGGGACATCTAGTCACGGGTGATGGGGTAAAACCTGACCCGGCGAAGGTGGAAGCGATCCACCAGTATCCCGTGCCGCAGCACGCAGGGCAGGTGCGCGCGTTCCTGGGCTTGGTGGGCTACTACCGGAGGTTTATTGAAAATTTTGCGGCCGTGGCGGCGCCACTGACGCGACTGACCAAGAAGGATGAGCCGTATACTTGGGGCCAGGTCAGGAGGCCGCGTTTGCCTCCCTCAAGCAATGGCTGTGTTCAAATTCCGTACTCGTCTATCCGGACTTTCGAGAGCCGTTCATCCTGGCTACCGACGCCTCTGGCGTCGCCGTGGGGGCGGTGTTGTCACAGAAGCGGAACGGCCAAGAGAGACCTATCGCCTATGCAAGCCGGCAGCTCAACCGCGCCGAGACGAGATACGCCACAATCGAGAGGGAGCTGCTCGCGGTGGTTTGGGCGACCGCCCAGTTCAGGTGCTATTTGTACGGGCGTCGGTTCACCTTAGTCACGGATCATGCGCCTCTACGATGGTTGCTAAACCTGAAGGACCCGTCATCCCGGCTTACCCGCTGGACGCTGAGACTGATGGAGTTCGATTATGAGGTCGAACACAGGCCGGGGAAGCGGCACACCAATGCGGATGCACTGAGCAGGGTCGTTCAGGCGGTAAACGTGACTCCCTGGGACCAGCGGGAGCGGGAGCGCCTAGCGGAAGAGCAGCGGCGCGAGGGGTGGTGCCAAACCTTGCAGGCTGAGCGACCCACGCATGTGGTTGAGGACGCGGACGGGGTGCTGTATTGGACCAAGGATGGGAGCCAGTCAGGGAGGAAGTTGATGGTCCCTGGGGCGTGGAAGCAGCGGGCAATCCGGCAGTGCCACGACGAACCATGGGCGGGCCATCCGGGAGTCCGCCGGACACAGAAATTGGTGAAGCTAAGATATTATTGGCCCACCCTGGCTCGGGACATCAAGGCTTACGTGTCCGAATGCGAGGCCTGCGCTCGGCGGAAGAGTCCCGCCGGGCTCTGTGTTCCCATCGCTGAATCTTACGTGGCGTCCGCCCCATTCGAAATGGTGTCTATGGACATCGTAGGGCCGCTGCCGTCCACTGGAAGGGGGAATCGATACCTCCTTACTTGCATCGACCACTTTAGCCGCTACGCTGAGGCCATCCCTCTGCGGGAACAGACCGCCCTTGCGGTGGCCAGAGGGTTCGTGGAGCATGTAATAGTGCGGCATGGGGTGCCCCAGCGCCTACTCACTGACCAGGGACGCAACTTCGTTTCAGACCTCATGAAAGGGTTGTGCAAATACTTGGGAATCCGGAAGGTCCAGACAACACCTTACCATCCTCAGAGCAACGGCATGGTGGAAAGGCTCCACCGTACTCTCGTGGATGCGCTGTCCCATTATGTGCGCAAGGACGGACGGGACTGGGATTTGTGGATGCCGTTCGTCTTGATGGCATATCGGGCGACCCCTCACTCTGCTACGGGCTATTCCCCTAACCGTGTAATTTATGGGCGAGAACTTCCGGCCCCCTTCGAATGCCGAGTAGAACCACAGGAAGAACAGGAACCGGGCCATACACTGGAGGAGCTGGGCCGCCGCCTTGAGGAGGTCTACCGCGAAGTGGCTGAGCGGAGCAGGAGGGCCACGGAGGAACAAACTCGGCAGGCTAACCAGGGCCGACATAGCCGTCTCCTAGAGGAAGGGGAGTATGTGTTCGTATACAACCCAGTGCCCGGACCCGGGGTGGCCAAGAAATTTTATAAGCCCTGGGAAGGACCTTACCCGGTTGTGCGCCGTCTCTCAGAGGTAACGTACCAGTTGCGTATCCAGGGAGAACGGCTGATGACCATCCACATCAACCGGCTCAAGCCTGCAAGGCGAGGGGTGCCAGTGGAACCCCTGGAGTTAACCGAGGCTATGGCCAACGAAGTCCCCACTGGGAGCGCTACAGAGCGGCCGCTTAGCCCGGAGGCCGATACAGAGGAAATGGTCATTCCCCCGCGGAGCCCCAGCCCCGAACGAGGCGAAGCCGTTCACCCTCTGCCGGAATCTAGGGAAGCAAGGGACGTCCAGGGGGAGTCCAGCTCCCCCGTCGGGAGCTTGGGAGACATGACAGAGGAGTTTTCCCGATTGTGGCCAGAATCACCAGAGGCGGAGGCACGGGGGGATGCTGATTGGGAGCCCACTACACCAGTGGTCATTAGACCAAGGTCTCCCTACCGCCTGAGGCGACGGCGAGAAGCCCGAGAACCAACTAGTCTACACGTTGCAGTGGCTTAGAAGCGAGAAGCCTAGTGTAGTTATATATAGCGGCCTTAGTGAATTATTCCATGGCCTTAAGAAATTCAAGGTTGGTCATGCTCAGATATAATTGGAAGTAAAAACAAAAACAAAACAAAAATGTCTCAGTGTATCAGTAAATAATGTATGTAAAAACAAAAACAAAAAAAAATGTATGAAAGTATAAAATGTTCATGATTGCTGGTCGACTACACGGTATTCTGGTCAGATAGTTCTGAGCCTATCCCAAACAAATACAAGAAAACAAAAACAAAAACAAAAAAAAAACCACTACCTTTTCTGTGCTAGGCGAGAGTTGATTTCAGGTAAAGGAGATGGATATCATATAAACGCCATGGCCAGTGGGGGTGGCCATCACTCTGCTGCGATACGCCTTCCCAGGGTGCGGCACGATCGTTTTAGTTTGAAGAGCTACTAATTTGATATTCAGTTCAGTTTCTGTAACAGTTTCATCTAAAGGCGTGACAATGTTTCTGGCCTCCGGGTATTGACCCACATGATAATCCACCAATGCCAGATCTGAGCGCTAGATGCGGCTGAAGAGGCGTATATGGTAATGAGGCAGCCAGCGGGTGCAGCAAGTTCACCAGGTCGCCCCGTTGTCTTTTCAAGGGGAAGGCCTTCCGAAGAGTGAGACTTCTATGAAAAAGGGGAGTGACATGAACCCCCCCCCTAAGTAGCAACACCCGAGGAACCACTAGGAGAAGAAGGACTACTACCACCTATTAGAATAGCTGAGCAAGGCCCAGAAGCAATTAGAGAGGGCGCCGCAGACCTGCGATCATGGACGAGGGTCCCACCCTGGCAATAACAACCTGACAATTCCCTGGACATACCAGTTGCCGTCATTTGGAAGGCAATAACCGCCTTATCCATGGCTAGAGGAGTGAGGAAGAATCTAGATCCAGCAGAGGCACACTAGCGATATGCGTCCCAACCGGTGAAGGCTGCAGCTGCGAAATATTGAATGGTCCGCAAAGTGAAGCTCATAGAGCTTCACTTTGTGAAAAGGGGGAGTAATGTAAGAGGCGCGCAGTTATATAAAATGTGTTTGTATTAGAATAATTCAAAATAATATTAAAAGAGAGTGGAGTTAGAAAATTAGGACACTGCTGAGTCGACATGTACCACCCTGGCATAGCAGCTAGTAATTGAAGTCATTCTGGTGAGTGTCGCCGTGGAGTGAAGGGTGATCCTGCACCTGTGGCTGATCCGCGGTAAGTCCTAGCGCAGTAAAGTATTTTAAAGGTAGATGTGCGTTTGGTATGCCAGAGTGGTAGTCGCCCAGCAGATTGCTAGTAGTAGTTAGTGGATAAGTGTTAGTACTTAGTTGTTAGTAAATAGTAAGCTAAGGGTTAAATGATCGGGGTTTCTTGATGTAGTCGTAAGTGGGTGTCATATAGTAGCGTAGGTATAGATGTAATATATATAACGGGGTATTGTTGAACTATTCGGGGTTATATGTAGTTGCATAGAGTGTTTAGTTAAGTAGTGTTAAGTAAGTGGTCTGTATATTCTGTTAAATTATAATAAATGGATGATTTTTGAGTTTAGTTAAATAGTGTGTAAGTAATTGGTCTGTATAGTTTGTTAATTTATAATAAATGTATGATTTCTGAGTGTGGCCTACTTTGGGTTCCTTGGCCGAACCTTACACTAATTAATTTTGTTTGGATGTTAGAATTGTATAATCAACTATGATAGTACTTTGGAGAAAAATATAACCACACCCCTTCCCTAAAAGTGCCCTTAAATGAATTTTACCAGACAAATGTTTCAAATAAAAGTTATAAATCTTTGTATGTTTAGTTTATATATGAAGTTTCAAGAAAATCGTCTGAGCAATTTTTGAGAAAATCTCGAAAAAATGAAAAAATCATTTAGTAAAGTGATAAAGTAAACGCACTTCCGGTTATCCGATTTTTCAAACTCGGAATTTCAACAACATATTTAATTGTAATTAACACTGTTTAAATGCAGAATTGTCTAATAAACGGAAATAGCACTTTAGCTGAAAACCTAACCCCATTCCCCCGCCCATACTGTCCTTATTTGAATTTTCCCAGAGAAATGTTTTAAATAAAAGTTGTAGCTCTTTGATATGTAGTTGATATACCAAGTTTGAAGAAAATCGTCGAAGCCATTATTGAGAAAATGGAAAAAAAGTAAAAAAAACTAGTAAAGTGGTACTTCCGGTTGAAGAATTTTGACAGACAACTTAGGGTCAGATCCCAAGGTGATACCTAAACGGAATATCAAGTTTCAACTTTCAACGGTTTTTCGTTTTTGAGCTATGCTCTTCACACGCACGCACGCACACACACACACACACACACACACACACAATACATTTGCTAGAAAAACATCTTTTTTAACTCCGGGTAAGATCGGGTAAGTTCGTCGTGAGATCGTAAGTAATGTTCATCGCGCAAGAATCCCCCACTCTTATTTTAAAAAGTAATAAGGAATATACACTTTTCTATACGACCATCTGAAGAATCATATCCAATCGCGATTCATCTATGAAGAGGACAGCCCCCAATTTCACTACAGTCCAGAGTCGCCGATTGGTAACTTGCTGACACAATGATTCGTGTTTAGTACAGGCCCTGATGCTGCTCTCTTAGGAATCATTACTTTTGGAATGTTTCAGAGTTCACGGTGATTCGCCAAACTTGTAATAAAATATCCCTGTACTCTTAGCTGTAAGAACCCGATTGTGTAAGAACTGAGAGCAATAATAATCCGTCGTCCCGATCTGTTGTGACTCTTCTACGACCACTTCCGGCTCTTCGATCATATTCACATGTTTCCCTAAAATCTACGATACTCGATGAACCGCAGAATCTAAACTTCTGCCACATACAGACTGTGCCCTTCCTCTGCAACAGCGACTGCTCTGACAGCATCCTCAAAAGAAATGACCATTTTACTGATAATAAAGTTAAGCAAATAAAGTAATTTAACGCACAAATTAAAGTTAATGTGGAATCATCTTAAAAAATAATTGTAATCATTGCAACATTATGTCTGTCCCAGACCAGAAAGCCACAATAAAAGAATTTCTACTTTTTTCAATTGTTTTGTCCCAAGAAAGCCAGGAGTTTTTATTAAAGAATTGTTAATGACATTTATAAAGTTACGAATATAAACATATCAAAGCTAGTACCAAGTTATTGTGTTTTTATATAGAAAAATATATATTCGCATTTTTTGTGTTTTGAGTGCATATATCCCACCATCTCAATAAATATGTTAGGGAAATTGAGTCAAAGTTTCCAAGATTTAAAAAAAAATTGTCAATATATTAAAGAGAAAGTCCTGTGAGTGTTTCACACCCGACAAGTAATGTATTTAAATACCTATTAACATGATATTGAAGACTGTCAGGGCCATAGGTAGTAGACTGGGAAATGCTATTTTAAACCTCATTCAATAATCAAACATGTTTCTCATCAAATATGGAATGAATTATTACAATTTCATTTATTATTTAATAGACTAGATAGACGATTTAGTATTTCATATTTGAATAACTAATTTTAAATATTAAAATTTAACAAAGATATTGATGTGATTTCAGGAAGGGAATATATTTCTGAGGAGCCAGAAAATGAGCAGTCTACAGAAAATTATAATTATTTTAGTAAGTATTGTACAATTAAGATAAAAAACAGATTTATATGCATACATTCATCTCAATTTCTTATAGTATTCTCTTAGATCAGAACTAGTTTGATGTAAAGAAGTATCCCTTAGCCTGACCAAGGCAATCTAGGCTTATCGGAATAAATTATTAAATTTGTTAGTCCTGAACTGAAAATCATATTCATTGTATAGTGTTATGGTAATTTAAGCAGAGGAAAATGCGAAGGAGGCATGCGGAGAAGGAGGGTCGTGTGTGAAACACTCACATGACTTTCTCTTACGGCAATTACTAGAATCATAAAATTTTACAATTTCTTTAAATATTCAATTTTTTATCACCAGATTTGTAAATCTCCAGTTCTATTTTTTATCAGAAAACTCTAGAGATCTTTTCCACTTCAAAAAGCCGATGCTTTTTTTCTTGGAAAAGATATTATGCAAAGGGTGTGACTTCTGAGCATGCAGTAGCGTACTATCATCCTAATGGCCACTTCTTCAGTTATACATTAAACCTGGGCTATTAATTAAGTTTTTCGCCTTCTATCCTGTAAGTTTTTCATTCCTGAAATTTTAGTCGCCTGAATTTATTGTGCATCCAATGTCCCCAGCTCTTCAGGCAGACATTATACTCTTGGCTGTACTTCAAAGTAGCCTGCAGAAATTAAGCAAGCCTTTAAAGCTATCGAGTGCCTAAGTATCTCTCATTCTAACCAGATCACATCCTTGGGCACTATTATCCTTTTCATACGGGTTGTATCCATAAGGTCGTCCTCAAACTTTCGCTCACTCTTCCCTTTAGCGCATTGAAGGCACGATTCTTCCTTACTAACAAAAATATTGAATATTGTAAGCCTCTGTAATTACAAATATATGATAAACCTTTTCTCACTTTCAGTAATACCTAAACCATCAACATATTACATGGGAGGACCCGCAATGTCGAGTTTAATAGGATAATGAAACAGATTATATAATTCTGTTTTTTTGTTAAGTGAAATTATGTCACATTCACACAACATTTAGTTAAAGCTTAATTTCAATGTGAAAACTTTAAAGGAGATGTAATGTTTTTTAATGATAAAGTTGTAAATAAAAATGAAGTTTAAACATTTGAATTTTTTTCATTTAAAAAACTAACAATGCCCTCATAACACTGGTATTACCTTCTATATCCATCACTTTGTTTTCCCTCTCTTCTGGTAAGTGGTATTATTACGATCGTGTCAAATTATCGAAATTGAGTTTTGATCGAGAATACAGGAATCGAGGCCTGTGAAAGAGAATTAAATGCTGCTAAAATTCCAAGTTTGAAGAAAATCTATTGATAGTTTTTCTAGTCCTCGTTTTTTTTTGTTTTCTTCATTCTTTCTTTTTCTCGACAGCGGGGCCTAAAAGATTTCTATATTGGATGCACCAGCTAATCCTACAAAGGCTTATAAGTTTTGTTTGATACATTTTTTTTATTTTAATTTAAGGCGCGTCCACATCTATGGTCATTAGCGGCCGGAGCCTTCTGCGTGCACTGCAGGCTTCCAGACAGTATTCTCTCGTTACAGACAACACTGTCCATCACCAGACAGTGAGCTGTAGAGGCTCCTAGGAAGAAAAAATCTAAGGGTATCACAGCTGGACTCGAACCCGGGTCCTCCGCGTGGGAGTCCAGTACGCTAACCACTTAGCTATTCCCTTCCCTAACATTGATATTAAGAGGCTTTTGGGTTAGAAGAAGTGACGTTAGACTACCCTCTTCGTTAGACTAAAGTGCAATTTGAACATAATATTCGATTCTAACCCACAAAACGATAGTGAGAATAAAATATGTTGCTGAAATTTTGAATCTGGAGAAAATCAGTTGGTCAGCGATGCGAACTTCCTTAGCTGTTTATTATAATTGTCGTGATTTTTCTCAGTAACTGTACAGCACGTATGGGTACAATAACTTCTATTAAAATTTTTTTCCGAGTACATTATTTAGAGAAAACTGGGTCGCCATGTTACCTTCTAAAATGACATGGGTCTTAGAGTGGGTTCCTCCAGCTAACCCAAAGATTTTTTTGCGAGAGGGATTCGCAAATTAGAAGAACGATGGGACAATTACATAAATGTTGCAAGAAACATTGAAAAGTAGCAGTAAATCGTTTTGTATTGATTAAATAAATCGTTTTTGAGCTACAGCAATTCGATTGAATGACACTCGTATATATATATATATATAATAATTTTTTTTAATTTAAGGCTCATCAACATCTATTGTCATTAGTCTCCGCGTGGGAGACCAACGCGCTAACCACTTAGCTAATCTCTCCCCTATAAAACAGTAATAATTATTATTACAAAAACCAGTGGGCAGACAATAAATTATTGACTTAAACTTAGCTTATAAGTTTTAGTTCTAACAGTTATTAAAAAATAATTGCAATTTTTAGTAGCAATGAATTCATGTTTTATTAACCATAGTACCAGCAGAAGTGTGAAGTATCCTTTCTGAAATTAAAAGTAAAGATCCTATATTTTTATTTTCTCTTACTTCCGGTAAGAGGAAATATTGCAATCGAATCAAATTTTTGAAATTTACTTATTACCAGAAATACTCGGTTTGAAGCCACTGAGTACGAAAAAGTGGTTTTTAGAAAATGATCTGCAATTAAGCGGGGTGTGAACAGCATACCTCAAAACTGAAAAATTGCCGAAAGTTCACGCATGACATTCTCTGGGTAGCATTACGATCCGACAGTAAGTTATCTGTCAAAATTACACTTTACTAAATAGATTTTGCTTTCTTTGCGATTTTCTCGAAAATAACTTCAATGTTTTGGTTTAAACTTTGTATATCAACTAAACATTTTGCAACGTTTTTGTCAAGCAAGGTACTGCAACTAGTTGCTAAGTGGGTTCGGTTTAGATAAAACACACTAACTTCTAACAACACCAATTTATTGTTCAACACAATAAATTACAAACGAAACACTTAAACACATTGTATAAACCAGTAAAAGTTTTCTCAGTTCACTTTTTTTCACTTTTAACAAGGGCGCACTCTATTTGTAACAAGATTGACTTAATCGAGCTGTTCTTCTCCTTTTTATCCACTGGAGAAAGTTCTACACTTTTCTATGGCGCTGTAAACTGTGGGTAGAAGAATCCAGAGGGGCTCTCCTAGCGCTTCCCATCATCCGCGAGAAGAACTTGAGGAACATACTTCTTTCCCTAGTGATTGCGTTACAATATAAAGAGCTACAAATTTTTTTTGAAACATTTCTCTGGAAAAATTCATTTAAGGGTGGCTACTTTTTGTTGTGGAGTAAGTTTATGGTTTCGGGTGAGTTTATGGTTTCCTATAAAGTGCTACTTTAGTTTATTATAAGATCCCTTCATCTAAATAACATAAATTAGAATTAGATATTTTGTCAAATTTCCGAATTTTAATAATCTCGGTTGACCGGGAATGGTTATTTACTGAACAGTTTTGTTTTGCCAGTTTTCTGCGATATTCTCCATAGTAACACCTTTTGATTTCATTAAATCTATTGTAATAACTATAAATACAGAGATCTCTCACTTTTATTTGAAACTTTTTTCCAAGAGAGTCCAAAGGTTCATTTTGGTATGGGGTTATCTGTTCCTCAAAAAAGTGGTTTTGTAAAGTTTAGATTCACTATTATCTGCAGACAGCTAAACATTTAGTAAGTGAATTAGAAGGCTGAAGAAAATTGGTGGGGGAACATTGGTAAATGGCTATAAGAGATAGTCGTATGGGTGTTTCATACCACATTTTTAATATTAAAAATCTTATAGTTCTAAATGACAAATTCTCTAAAAACATTGGCATTTGATTTAAATTACATATTTCTTAAATATAAAATTTCTGACATAAGAAGACTCAGGTTCAATCTTTCAGGAGAGTTATATGTATATAGTTGTTCATCAAACAAGAGCTCATGTTCCCAACAGCAACGACAATCTGACGTCCTACCACATTAAAGTAATGCCTATTTTTAAAGGTGGAAGCCCATACTTGACTATTAATATTTTCTAAACTAAAATAAATTTAAATATTAAAGTATAATACAGCTGGAATAAAAAATAATGTAACACTTCTTAACTTTTTACGTAAATACGATATTATTAACTTATTTGAAATACATTTAAAAAGTGATAAGATTCAAATTGAAAATTATTTCTCCGACTATGGTTTGTACTGTGAACCAGCCAGCAGATTTAGCAGGTGTGGTAGAGTATATATTCAGCAACTTTGTGGTACTTGAGTGGTGCTCAAGTATACATTTTTAAAAAGTGGTTGAAAACGGAAAAATTATGTAATTATATAACGGTAGAAAATCAGGCTCTGTTACAATTGAAAACAGGTAAGGAATTGATGCATATTATTCTATGATATATTAATACAAGGTGTTAGGTCGCGGCACCTTTGACAGCTTAACTCCGCTTCGCCTTTATTGCTCTTTTTTATTATCACACTATTGCTAATCCCTTGCCATTTCCAAACTATAATTTCCTGTTTATTCTTTATCTTCCGCCTCGTTCTCACGCTTCCCCGCATTTTCCCCACTCTTTCTATATGGTGGTGGGATTGCCGGCACTTTCATCTTCGGACTTCACGCGTTATTTCAGTTTCCCACACCCTTCAACCTTCTTTATTCCTCAAAAATTACTTCACTTGTCGTCTACATCTCGCCTGAACCACAGTGTTTGTGCTGTTCTCTTCTTCCGTCGCCCGACTGGCTAACCTCAGTTTTACCGCTTCTTCTTAGTCTGTGGTGTACTATTAATTTCGCCTTTAAATTTTGTGTCACCTTATACGCGCCTA
>JAAEAF010000985.1:0-73587 GCA_011037195.1 Triatoma infestans | reverse complement strand
TACTTAATACATGACTCCAGCTTCTCGCAACTCTTCAATTATAGACTGAATTTCATTCTCATGACCCGTATGACCGGCAGTGGTTGACGCATATAAAAGCCGAAGTCGGTCTACCAATTCATTTGGGTCATCCCAATATTCATAAATACTTTGACCTTCCCACATGCCTGTGCCACTGGTTTGTTTTAGTCTTAAAGGGTATCTAGATTGTGCTGGAGGCTTAGTTGCTATAAGAGTCCGAGGGCTTTGTGATGTTGATGTTAATAGTGGTGGCGTATACTTTGTCTGAGGTAAACTTTTCTCTTTAGCGGAGGTGATGGGGAATGAAAATAGAGGGGCAATGATATTTTTGTACTTCCATCCTCGACTAGCACTAATACTTTTTTCATCACTAAACTGTTTTTTATGTGCATTACTAGTTTCCAAGATGTTTTTATAGTTTTCCAAATCTTTCTCAGAATAGTTGGTATGTTGTTTTAAAAATAACAATTGAAATAAACCTGGCGTACCTTCATACCATTTATTATTTATATTAATATCATCACCATCAATAGTTACTACCGCATTTCCTATGACCATTCCACCTTTAGGTACTACCCGAATACCGTACCTGTCATCCATATCTTTAGTATCCGAACTCATTATTTTCAATAGATAGGGTTGAACTAAAGAACCTATCCCTTTTTCCTCTTCTAAACTTTCTTGTAATTTCTCCATACCAAGTTGCTGTATTTGCTCTAAGGGAGTAATCTCCTCTTCAACTTCAAATGTTTCCTCTTCTTGTTTAATAGGGAAAACACTCTTTTTTGGATAAGTGTGTAGCGGGGTTGATGTATGAGGTGTTGCTTCCGTTGTGTTAGACGCTTCTTTTTTAACCACTAATGGTAGCGGTGTAAAGGGTTCTTCTTTGATTTTGGGTAATTCTTTTTGATAAATTAGCTCTTGAAGAGGTTTGGTAATAGGTTTCAAACTCCTTTCTAAATCCTCCTGAGATGATTGGAGACCTCTCTTCAGACTTTTAAATTTTTCGCGAAACGACTTTGAAGCTTTAATAAGCTCTTTCGTAGCTTTAGTGTCCATGATGGAAATGATAGATTTCTATGTATGTGTCGGCACTATATATAGATAAATGTGTTCAAACCCTTCCGAAATCTGCCACTGTTTAAATCTCTTGTTTTATCTAAAGTTATAAATCCATGAGGCTCCTCCCAACAGATATTACACATCTGTTTAAATTTGTCAAATGAAATATGGGGTGAACTTACATGGTCACTGTATACGTGTCTTAAATTCAAATCATCCTGCTCGAAAAGCATGATAAAGTTGGCGTTATCGCGAATTAGGTGTTTAGGGATCCTAGCATAACTCTGACAAAGATAGAAGCAGTCTATCCATTTATGACGTCCCATACTGAAATATTTACGAATATTTTCCTGCTCATCCATTGAAATATCATCAAAAATTATAATAGAGTCTGGTTCAGCGTCATCAGGGTTGATTACCTGTTGAGTGGCGTTTATTGTAAAAAACCCTATTTCTGGTACTAGTTTAAAAATCTTCTCCAAATATATATATTTCTCTTGTTGGAGTGATCTACTACAAATATATAAGTTTGCAAATCTCAATCCATTTGGTTGTAAAAGCAAACAAACCATAAGGTTGGTTTTACCGGATCCTGAAGTCCCACAAATAAGTGCTCGTAAACTATCTGGCAGTAATGATCCATGTCGATTTACTTTCATATGTCCACAGTCCATTGAATTGGTCATTAGATTGCAAATAGGTAATTTTTCACTTTGCTTCTCTAAACGCATTTTTTTTTAATTAGGGGAGGAGGATGCTATATAAATACGTCCAGCTCTAAATGATCTATCATAATGAGAAGGAAAACTGTTGGAAGAGGTCTTATAAATTCAGTGATCAACAAACTCCCATTCGAAGTGCATATACCTGGTTACAGATTTTGTGGTCCTGGAACTAAATTACAAGAAAGATTAAAACGTGGAGATAGAGGTATTAATCCCTTGGACGAAGCCTGTCGACTTCATGACATTGCATATTCACGGCATAACGATCTAGAGTCAAGGCATAAGGCTGACCTCATACTCGCTGACAAAGCTTGGCAAAGAACAAAAGCTAGTGACGCATCACTTGGTGAGAAAGCAGCAGCTTGGGCCGTGACGAACGCAATGAAAGCTAAAGTGAAATTAGGTGGGGGAAGAAAAAGGTAAAAACTATAAGAGATGTTATAAGTGCAGCACGTGTAAATTCACCTTTATCAATCAGTAACGCGTCAAGGAAAGCTTTAAGAAAGGCGAAAAAGTATGTAGGAAAGTCGAAAGTAACAAAAATACCAAGAGTTCTACCAGTACCCAGATCTGGTGGTATTCTACCATTTCTGGTGCCTTTATTCGCTGGGCTTTCTGCGCTTGGAAGTTTAGCTGGTGGGGCGTCAGCTATAGCTAAGGCTGTTAAAGATACACAAGTTGCCAGGAACCGATTAGAAGAAATGAGAAGGCATAATAGAAAAATGGAGGCACAGCAAGTAGGTCAAGGACTTTATCTTAAACCTTACAAACAAGGATATGGCCTGTTCTTTAAAAGAGATTGACTACTTCCTAATAGAGCACTAACAGATATAGAGTTGATGAAATTTGCTAAAGGTATTCCACATTTTAGAGGTATATACATGCGTGATAGGTTGCCAAAGTTTCCTAAAACTGATGAATGTGCAATTGTAAATTTAGATTCTGTACACAACGCAGGAACTCATTGGGTTGCCTATATTAAAAAAAAGAAATAGAGTCGATTACTTTGATCCGTTTGGCAATCTCAGACCACCATTGGAATTGTTATGTTACTTAAATGGTTGTGACATAATGTACAATAGAAAGAGATTTCAAGATTGGAATACACCTTACTGTGGACATTTATGTTTACAATTTCTATATAATAATGCATTTTAAAGAATAAAGGATTCAGTCATGTCTTATACGTTCACGTTAACTGGAACATCCAGCGTTCTTAGTGCTGATATTTTTCCCCCAATTAATTTATCGGATGTCGGTGTTGGTGGCTATAGTGTTGGATTACTTAGCTTTCAATCTTACAACTCCATACCCAACGTTACTGAAAATGTAAACAACAAATTTTATTATGGCAATGAAGTGATCAGTTTACCTACAGGTACCTATGAAGTTGATGCCATAGCAAATTATATAAGATCGCATATATCATCTCCAAATTCGATAACACTGAAGGGCAACTTAAATACATTACAAACAGAATTGATGTGCACCAAACCTGTAAACTTCAACAGAGAGCATTCCATTGGTCCATTATTAGGATTTACTAAACAACAGGTGTTAAAGGAAAAGGTTAAACATAAGTCCAATGATATCGTTAATATTCATAGCGTAAATAAAATTGCTGTAAACTGCAATATAGCTTCAGGTTCATATAGAAATGGAAAACCTGGACATACCATATATGAATTTTCCCCTACAGTCCCACCAGGTTATAAATTAGTTCAGGAGCCTACTCCAGTCATTTACGTTCCAATAAACGTTGAGAAAATTGACAATATTACGCTGTCTCTTACATATCAAGATAACAATATAGTAGATTTTCGCAAGGAAGTAATTACTATTCAATTACATTTGAAGAAAAATGGGTATTGACTTTCGAAAGTATAAAAGCAACTACGTTAGAAGTAAACCATATAGTATTGAACGTACATCTCGTAGTGTGTTAACACCTTCAAACGTTAGATTTCTTCAACAGCAGGTAGGGGTTTTAGTTAAGCAGAAATGGAAGAGATTTTAAATGTTAATGCTGGCGTGTCCTTCGAGGAAAGGATAACCGATTTTGAGTACCACACTCACCAACCTTATACGCAATCGCTGAACAATTCTGATGAAATTATCATTGCTGTGCAACAGCAGGACATCTACACCGTTCCTTCCAAGAGTTATCTCTACATTCAAGGGCAACTGGTTAAAGAAGGGGCTACAACTATAGATCCAAGTGAATTGAGATTAGTAAGAAATGGATTTTTGTTTATGTTTGATGAAATCAAATATCAATTGAATGGTGTATTGATTGATCATGTGCGGAATCCTGGAACTGCTTGTATATTAAAAGGTTATGCATCTCTTCTAGCCCAGACAAGGCGTTAGGGTTAGAAATGAGTGGTTGGATGATGCCTAGTGAATATGTGAAATTAGCAGATGATAAAGGAAATTTTGATGCTTGCATTCCCTTAGATATCGTAATGGGTTTCTTTGAAGATTACAATCAAATAATTTTACAAGGAAGACATGAGTTAATTCTACATCGCAGCAGATCAGATAATGATAGTATTAGGGTTTTTGGGGATCATACCAATGTCAAGGCTTCCATTAAACTAAAATCAATACAATGGAAAATGCCCTATGTTAAAGTTTCCGACGAACAGAAGTTAAAGTTTTTAAATTTCGTCAACAAAGGAAAAACAGTTCACATGGCATTCCGATCATGGGACCTAATAGAATATCCTTCGCTACCTGCTACAAAAAAGCACACTTGGACAGTGAAAACTACAACAAATCTAGAAAAACCTCGATATGTCATAATTGCGTTTCAAACCAACAAAAAGAATAATATAAAACTGATATGTCAGAGTTTAATCATTGTAGTATATCAAATGTTAAATTGCACCTAAATTCAGAGGTTTATCCCTATGATGATCTTAACATTGACTTCTCAAATAATTATTTTTCAATTCTATATCACATGTATCAAAATTTTCAACATAGTTATTATGGAAAGGAAAATGAACCTATTTTAAGCAAAGAACAATTCAGAGATGAGGCGCCTATTATCGTAATTGATTGTTCTCGCCAGTCTGAGGCAATTAGATCATCTTCAGTAGATATTAGAATAGAGTTGGAAACGACAAATGAATTCACTGCTAATACCACAGCCTATGCTTTAATCTTGCATGATGCACTTGTAGAATATAATCCTCTGACAGGTTTGGTGAGAAGAATTTAAAGGAGTGGGGCGATCTTATAGTAAAGTGTTGTATTGGAGATTCATTTAGTTTATCATCATCATGTGCGCAGTGGTAGACATTCAAGGCTATCAAGACAGTGGTGGCACATTTATTGTTAAGGAGCTAGCAATCGTGGATTTTGTTGGGCAAGAGAAACACTGGATATTCAAGCCGCCAACATATGGTAACCCACACTCGTCACCCAATAGATGGATTTACAAAAACCTCCATAATATCAGATGGGAGGACGGTGATGTGGACTTTTCTGAATTAGATGATATATTAAAAGAGGCTACAGCAAAGTATGCCTTCCTATATGCCAAAGGAGATGAAAAATGTAAATTTATTGGTGATATAATTGGAAAAACTGTGTTCAACCTACAATATTTTGGCTGCCCTAAAATAAAAATCTTATCAACGTTTCAACGTATTGACAAGTGCAGCTATCATAGTGGCTCTAAATATAATTGCGCTCTACAGTTCGGAAAAATGTTAGCCAATTGGATGTTTCAAAATTATTCAAAGGTGGACTTTGCAAATGCAAATGTACGGGAGAATACTTTTGATGGATTCATCAGGATAAGAAGTAATTGTGTTCAGTGCGTATATTGTGGACTGATAATGTTAGAAGAAGTAATCAAAGAACATAAATTGCATAATCAGAATTGTATTTGGTTAAAAAAAAAAAATGGAATAAAATAATTTTTTAAATAATTGTTTATTTTTTTACCCATTTTATTTACCTATATTATTCAAGGAAAAATGATAAAAACAAAAATTACAAAAGAAGTATTTATTAATACAATGCGCAGTCATATTATGAGATCACATTGTGATTATTTTTACAAACAATAGTGAAGAAAGATGTATACATCAAAGGATTAATAATGAAGCACAAATAATTATTTTGATTTCTACTTTTCTAAGGGTAAGTTAATATATTAAACATTTTTTTTTTTTTTTTTACCTTTATTTTCATTTAGTTATTTATTTTTAAAACATTTTAGGAAGGAGATAGTGAATAAAATATAAATATTATAATTTTTTTAAATTTATAATATGCATAAAATTTGAATTACAAATGTTATGTTACCCCAAACACCCAAATTACCTTTCTACTATTACCCAACACAATCAATTTTATATAAATACATTGAACCTTAATAATTAAGTAAAAAAAACATTCCTTACTGTAAAAAGACTGCACTTTTATTTCTAAGTTACAAATACATAAATTCTTCCCAAATATACTTGGTTGTAAAATTTGAATTACAAATGTAGGAAAAAATTTATAAATCATACCTTAACTTTATTTAAATACATTGAAACTTAATAAATTAAGTAAAAATATTCCTTACTGTAAAAAGACTGTACTTTTATTTCTAAGTTACAAATACATAAATTCTTCTCAAATAATATGTAAAGGAAAATTGTCTACAATGTTGTAAACGGTAAAAGACTGCACTTTTGATTTCTAGCTTACATTAAAACATTTAATAAACAATTATTCTTTATACCCAATTGCTTTTGTATTGATTCCATTAGACTGAATTATTCTTTTATCGTCATATGGCGACAGTGATAATTTATTTATTTCAACAGTAGTTAACTGGTGGTGTTTGGATTGAATACAGTTCACTATAGTTCTAATTTGTGAATTTTTATTAAGGCATTCAATATAATCTTTGAATTGAATATGTTTTCTTAGAGCAGATTTTTGAATACCTTTTGCTTTCTTTACTTCCTCCCCTTCAATAAGTATGGCATACATTTTAGACCGAAGACCTACAAATTCTGTTATTATTCTCCCACAAGCTTCATCTTTGAATTTGCCGAGTACTTTTTTGTTTGCTACTGAGTAACAAGGATGAGTGATAGGATAATCGGATGTGTCTAAATATTCCAACATACTTTTTATATCTTGATAAAGGTCATTGGTTTTAATATGGTATATAAAAGAATCTGTATCAGTGTATGCAAGAGTTAAATTATCCAGTCCATATTTTGGTAACATGATATCATAATGATATTCATACATTATATTCTTTGACAAATCTAAAATTGACATTCCAACATAAATTGGTTTATCAAACTTAATTACAGTTTTTCTCATATGTACAGCAGCTAAATTTTCAGAATATATGGTTCGATCAAGAAATGATGGTTTAGCGATAAGTTTTTCTAGTTGTTTATTATCACATACCAATTTAATATTTTTTCTATTTCTTATATTTTCCATTCTTTTACCATATACAGAATATCTTTGTCAAATGCGTTAGTAGCTGATGCGCGGAACGTAGAATTGTAATCTATGTAGCTTTTTAACCAGTTAGATTGTCGAAATTTTAAGATCCGGTGTATCTTCTGTAATTGCAGTCCATGTTTCAACGCTTGCTTTAGCGTAACATAATGCACTATGTAATTGTATTTATCATTTAAATTTAGAATTAGTTTTCTTTGCTTGTTTATTTCCAAATTTTCAGAAAGGAAAGGTAAAAAATTGTGCAATTTATGTAATTTCTTTGGGTATGTGACGTCCACTTCTAGAATATATCCATACTCACCATTATCATCAGTACTATCTAAATTGAACTCTTCCGAAGATATCCATGAAAATTCTCCGTAAGGTAAACATTTTGTCATGGAGAAACCATATAAATTGTTACAGTCTTGGTAACTAATAAATGTATTTTCTAAATTTGGATTGTAGTCTGGGAGGTACTGATTGTTTGCTTTGCAATATCTGTGAGAAACTTGTGTCATGCCTCCTCTAATAGCATTTTGGACCATTAAGACCATCTGATAATCTTGGAGTAATTCGAGCTCCACACCCGTGAATTTAAGCATTGCGTCCCAAGATAGGCCAGGAAGGGTATAATAATGGCAAGGATCAAGCTGATGAGTCTTTAAAGTGATGGTACGAAAATGTTCAAAACAATCGGCAAGTAATAGAGTGTCCAATTGCAAGTAATGATCGCTATAATCGCCCAATGTTTTACAGTTAAACATTGTCCATACTCTTTGTGCATGCTGGTAATCTTCGTCTGATATAGATGTTCCGGTAAGTCTGTTGTAAAAATCTTCTTTTAATGGTAAATGTGCAGTTTCTAATTTATCCCAGGATGTGACATAATCATATGGGAACACACCCTTTCTAGTTACAAGTTTAAGTTGATTAGAATTATAAAATTTGTTTACCTCAATCAATTGTGGTAAGTTTTTTACTAAATTATCTAAACTAGTGGGCATAAATCTGAATGTGTCCAAAAATCGAACAGTAAGATTTTCATTAATTGTTTTAGAAAATGAAATGTATTTTTCTTCAGTATGAGGATTTACATGTATTCTTTTCTTATCGTAACCAAGCTCTTTTACAATATAGTGAGAATCGTAGCCACTTAAATTGTGAATTAGAACGGGTAATACTGTTGGTACCTTGTATCTTAAGTTACAGTTATTATGAGCAGCACCTCTGAATTTCCCGGTAATGTGACAATGATCGCGTACTTTCCTATCATTTTCGCTAAATAATTGATTGCACATATAACAAATTGTTGCAGCTTTGAATTCACATTTCTCATTTTCACTCAAAGGAATCATGGGAGTTTTTAAAGAATAAATTTTTGTTACTTCTTCAGCTATGCTCTTGATAAATTTCATAAATTCTGCTGGTGCATTTTTCCCCTATATATATAAGGTTTTTTTGGGAGATTATTACAGATTTCTTTCATATCATCCGTGTGTTTGATATAAGCACAAAAACTCATAGCTTCATGTTTCTGAAAAGGAGTAGATACATTTTTCTTGATAGCATCTTCTTTCTTTATAGGATGAAGTATTGATTCAAAATCCGCATAAAGAACGAAATTAATACGTATTCCTCGTTTTACATTCTCAAATTTTACATGGGTTTTATCTGTGGGTAATTCTATTTTTGCTGGTTTATTTTTATTACAAAGTTCCATGTGTTTGGCCATTCTTTCTTCTCCTCTATTATGTACATAAACGTGTGTAAAGCAACGCTTGCAAATAATTATACTTCTACGATTACTTGATAATTGATTATGAACAAGACGTTCAAAATTCTATATGTAAACATAGTGCTGTGTACCTTTATCATTATTAATTAATAACAAGTCTCTATGGTCATTTAGTGGATTTTTATTTACTTTCAAAGATGTACTTGCTGATTATTATCTATTCCAAAGACATTTATTGAAATATTGTTAAATTTTTCAAATTTTTTTATCTGATGAAGTGGAGTAGGAAAAGAAATGCAAGAAAAATTATATTTATCCAGTAGACTGTTGTATTTACTCACTCTCTGTGCATCTTTTGTGACGAATTTGGCAAGAAC
This sequence comes from Triatoma infestans, assembly GCA_011037195.1. Lineage (NCBI taxonomy): Eukaryota > Metazoa > Arthropoda > Insecta > Hemiptera > Reduviidae > Triatoma > Triatoma infestans. Next base: position 64,195 of record JAAEAF010000985.1, on the reverse strand, counting down.
AGAATATTGAAAGCATTTATTGTCATAGTTCTTCACATTAATACATGCTTTTCTACTAGCTATTTTAGGTGGTAATGGTATGTAAGTACTTCCTCGAAGAGGGTTATGTTTATTTATTTTTGTTCTAATACCGTCTATTGCTAATAATGTCCAACCCCTGTTTTTTAATTGACTTTCTTGCAATTCTTTTTCCAATTTCAGAAAAGCTTTATCGAGTATCTCTGAAATATTTGACTCCTGAAAGACTTGTTTATTTTTTGTTTTAACTGCTGCTTCTAGAATCTCTCCTAACTGATTTATTAAAACACAGTCTACAAATAAATTAAATTTAATTGCATTATGCTCTTGAGTTTCTCTTTGTAAGAGATAAATAAGTTTATCTTTTACTGAGGAAAGAAACTGTGGAAGATCAAAGTTATTATCACTGCGAATAAAAAATGACTTTAAGCGATTACCAAATCCTGTTTCATACAGGAGAAGTCCCTCATCATCCTCTAGTTGAGCTAGTAGTTCTCCTACTTTAGGTTCTAGTTTTCTTTTCTTTATAGGAGGTTCACTCATACAGAATTCTTCATGTCTTAATAAATTGTGTAAATTGTAAAAATGGTGTCCACATTTTGAACAGATTCCAGCAAACTGTTCTTTACAAGTAATTTGATGTTGTTTCTTATTCGCTGTTATAGAAAAGCGCTGTCCACAATTTCTACAAGTTAAATTGTCCATATTTTATTAAATTGGTGTCCAATAGGAATGTCGAATCGCCTTAGCGGAACTATTACAACGTACAACAGGTTGGTATTCAAATAAATGTTTTAAACAATTAAAACACTTGTTTTTCTCCCTGTGCAGATCTTTATTTCTTCGTAAAATTACTTTGTGCTCTTTACAGAACACAACGTTCCTTCCCGGTAAAAGATTCTGATCAATTACAAGAAGAGCACACTCCACACAGAATTGGATTGACTCATCCTCGAATAAATTATCTATGTCATAATTATGGCTTACAGTGGAATAAGTTGTTGTTATATATGATGATCGAATACAAATGTACCTAGTGTACGGTACTTCATCAAGTTGACTACTGAGATTACTGTTAAGTACAGGCATGTTAATAAACTATTATTTAGCAATTATTTTTTAAAGTGCAGTCTAAAAAATTTAAATAAATTCTATCTTGAAATATTTATCCGGGTTTAACCCTTTGTTAAGTACAGGCATGTTAATAAACTATTATTTAGCAATTATTTTTTAAAGTGCAGTCTAAAAAATTTAAATAAATTCTATCTTGAAAGATTTATCCGGGTTTAACCCTTTATAAATAAGTCCAACGCTTACCTCTTTATAGTTAGTTATAAGTTCATCTTCAATAACATCATTGAACACTTTTGGCAAGTAACATTTATAAAAATGATTAGTGCTATCTGTCTGCAAAGTTACCTTAACGGCTGGCCCGTACTTAGTGTTTGTTTTCTCAAAATATTTTATATAATAGATTTTATGTTCTTCAAGGTCTCTAATAGATTTATATTCTGTTTTGTAACTGCCTACTTTATTTAAAACTTCTTTAAAATCGGACATCTATAAATAATAAATAAGAAAAGTATAGGATAATATTTAGATCAGTTTTTCATAGCAATTAAATATAAATAAACAAAAAAAAAACGTACAAATCATTAAATGTTACTCACTGTTGTGTGTTGGGGGAGCCTTCTCTAGCTGATAAAGCAAAACTTAACTAGCAAGATATTTTTCACTCTATATATACATTTCTAAACCCACAGCGACCCCCCGTTTCTTACCAAATAGAACAAAACTTAATAGTAATAACTTGCAAGAGTAAATTCACTGTTTATATATCTTTTCTATAGTCCTACATTCAGAGCTAGAAATCTTAGTACTTGTTTTTTTTTTTTTATTTTGTTTACACTATAAGTGAGTGTGCTGACCATGGTGAAGGAAAGTATCTACAACGATAATTATTTTGATAAAACCTACTCATTTCTTCTTATTTGTCATGTAGAAGAATATATGCAAAGAAATTACTTTGATAAAACCTACACATTTCTTCCTTTACTACTTGGAGAAGAAAATAGTAAAAAATGAAGTTTAGTCCCACGTAGTCTGATGATATACCCACGTATTTGCATGTCACATGCAACATGTACCATAAAAGTATAAAGAATTGATTCCAGATAAATAAAGTAAAATAAACCTTCTTGGATAAATGCAATAAAAAATAAACATTTAATTGTTTATAAAATTATATTTATTTATCACTTGTTACATTTTCTTTATAAAAATTTAAAACTAGTGGTTTACATAGATTATTTAGAAAACTAAATTGTCTGTTAATATTTTCGAATAAACTCATTAACTTGATAAATTCATTTCTAAATAAACTGAACTTAGGAGGATTATATTTCAGAAGTTCTTCGAGCCAAGATGCTTTTCCTTGAATCACCATACTTTTTCTAGAAAATTTTTCAAAGAATATTGTTGAATTCAGCAATTGAATTTCACTAGTAGAGAGTTTGTTTTTCTTGCTAAAGAAATTATTACAAATTTTCTTACTATTTTGCAGCATATTCCATTCTTCTTCAGTCAGATAGATAAGATCACTCTTCTTTTTTGATTTCAAAGCTATCAAAGGTTCACCTAATTCTGACAAACCTAGCACCACTAGCTTAGTGTTGCTAGTATTCAAAGAGAAACTTGTTGTAAGTTGTAATCCAATGTAAGTAGACATGTTCACGACTGAGAAAATAAGTTATCTAAAAGATGCTATTACATCGATTACCCCTCTTTTTCAACGAACAAATAGTTTAAGGCGCAATGAATATAGTGCGATATCCAACCTATTCCGTCACACACACAGGCATCAGCTTTCATCGCAATTTTGGGATTACACCATTCGCAGTTTTCATAGTGTCCATTAGTGGTTTTTATAAAAAAAGATCTTGATATTTCTTCTAATTCTTTCAAGTTAGAATCTATATCGATATATGTCATTGCTAAATCCATGTTGGTTAAAGTGATGCCTGGTAATGCTGTAAAAAACTTCCTATAGTTTTCACTAACTTTAATCTCATTCCACTGATCTGCCATTGTACACACTAAGTGAATACAGCATTAATGTGATCTGTTGTTATATAGAAATCCCCACTTAAAAAAATTATTATTACGTTTTACTAATTTTATAAAATTATAAATAAAAAAAAACAAAAAAAAACAAAATACAATAGTGCTGGTGACCTCAAAGGGTAACGACTGGAGTATAAGACAGCTAAATGACAAATTTTGTATTTGATTACACAAATATTATTAAGTTTTATTTATAATATTTATTTATTTATTTATTTTTTATTATATTATAATTACAAACTATAGAGAGCGTGGGCTATAGATGAACAGGTGGGCTACTAACGTTAGTGAGAGAGATGATGATATAGGGAATGTTGAGACAGCTATATACCCACTACACCACACTCCCCATCGCCTTAGCTACGGTGAGCTGAGGAAGGGCTGAAGAACACCCTCCTATCCAGCGAATTTTGTAGGCGGGGGACGAAGGGGTTGCGCCAGTTGTAACATTTATACCCTACTGTTAAAGCACTAATCTGACATCAACCGTTCATGGTACAGCCCACTTACAAGCTACCAAAATAGTTGACATGGAATTGCGATAAAAAACTGAGAGCTACAAAAAATTGTGTTTCCTAATTAGAAGGCATTCGGAATATTGGCCTGTTGTTTTGATCGTACGTCCTCACACATTGTGGTCTAGCTGCTTGCGAGAATTCAGGGTTGATTCCCATCATGGGCAATGTCAGTGTTGAACCCTACATCGTGAAATCGCCGTCTGACATGTTGCGCCATGCCATGGGCTGTTCTTTTTTGTGTTGATGATACATTCCTCCCCCACAAAATCGTTTTTGAGACACTTTTTAAGAATTAGGAATTTAAAGCACAAGCTTGAAATCTTATAAGTTTCTTTTTCAATAGATGGAGCTTTGCAATGTGCTGGATAATATGTGAAAGCTTGTTTGTCTTAGTCTGGATCTTGCCTTTCATCATTCCCAGGCTAGTTTCACAAGTTTATGAGGTACTCCCTGGAATTGAAAAACTTAACTATAAAACGCATGTAAAAAATGTTTCTGACCAATCTTCACAACCAGACATCTCCAAGTATTTTTCTTCTTTCTATTCTCTTCCTTGTTATTAAAAAATAAATATATATCTAGCTGTTCGGCAGCGTGAAGTAATCACCTGTTTGTGATAATTATATTTTCCATTTTCTTTTCTATGTCTGAAAAACTTTTCGGTCTGTCAGGTGCTATAATAAGTTTCAGTTGAACTAAGAATTGGCTGCCTCGTTCTAGATTGTCGGAGTCTGCCCTACAAAGAAACTAAACGGTCTTATTTTCAGTCGACTTAAGGGAAAATTAGGTTTTAATGTCATTGACCTCTGTTCTACCAGGTTGTTTCTGGACTTAGAAATAATTCAAGCGGCCTTAAAATATTTCTTGAGAAAAGGTGAAACGGTGAGCCTGGGTGGCATAACTGTGGAACCTTTCCCAGAGGTGGACGCTAGCAATGATTACATGATTTGGCTGAGAAATAGTAGGATAACAAAAATTAAACAGGATCTTTTGGACATATGGAAAGCCCGCTGGGCGAGTTCTGCGAAGGGAAGGACAACTTATAGGTATCTTCCGGACGCGACGGCTGGTCATAGAATAGTCCCAACGGATTTTTCATATGCTGTCTCCAGACTTGTAACCGGGCACGGGCAGATAAATGACAAGTGGTTTAGAATGGGGCTAGTGAGTGTGGGTCGATGTCGCTGTGGCGATGAGGAGACCGCTGAACACATAGTCTTCGACTGTGAGCTTTATGAAGATCTCCGCACAAACTTGTGGCGAGGAATCGGTTTTCATGTTAACCTTAACAAAGACACTCTGCCCTTGCTTCTTGAAAATGAGACGGCATATAATGCCTTCAAAATGTTTGCGGAATCTGTTCTGTCGCAGCGTATGTCCTGGGGTCTTTCCCTTGGGTAGGCGGAGTAAATGTTTTGTGTGATAGTAATTTATTGCTTGTCTGTAGTCTGTGTGCGTTAGATTTGGGTAGCTGTAGAATTTTAGATAACCTCTCAGTAATATCGAGTACTGAGAGGTTCCTTAGGTTAGTCTTGTATGGATGTGCAAGGTATGATTGTATTTATTGACTGTGTGAAGTTTGTATGTGTAGTAGGTTATATTGTAGTTAGTCTAGGATGCGTTAGTTGTTATGTTGTTCGCTTATGTGCACTTTTGAGTGCCCTTCCCTCGTTTATTTAGTGATTATGTATATATAGAAACAGTTCTGTTTATAGTAAAGTCGATTGCGATGGATGAATAGTTTGCGGGCTGGGATGAGGGCGAGCTCAGGTACGCCATGTCATTGACCTTATGCTGTGCCCTGTAGAGTCCTTAGTTTTGCATGTGTTTTTCGGCAGTGTTCGTCCCAGTGAGCTGTAAAAATCCTGCCGCTTGTTGTTTCCCATTTGGTAGTAGGTATCAATCAACTATCTCTTTCTTTCTCAAATATTATTCCCCACCCACGAAATGATTTTCAAAGTCTTTATTCTTCTTGTCGTCACTGCCGGGAGATTTGCATGAAACTCCCAATAAGCCAATATCATCAGAGCACACCTAGATCTATTGCGTCTTCGTCATCAGCCTACATTTATGTCAGGCATCCAACCTTCAGGTAGAATTTTAACAGTGCGTCGGCACATTTGAAACATATCTATGATTTTCAGATTAGAGATTATTTATCTATCAGAGGTACTATTTTAATAGTCTATATTTCAAAGAATTATATTTATTTCCAGATTGAAATAGCCAGAAAAAAATAAACATCAAAGAACCTAAAATGCAAATAATTTTTCCTTAAACAGATCTTTAGAAAAATGATGTTAGATTGTTAAAAACGTTTTAGCTTATAACTAATTTTTTAACTTCCTGTTAATAAAAAATTGCTTCCAAAATTAATTACTTCTATTGAGCTAATTTAAATTATTATAAGCATTATTTTAAAGAGAGTTTTAGTAAATGAATTTTTTAATAAAGAGTAAAGAAACTTAAGTATTTTATAACATTAGGTACACAGATATGATCACACAAAATTTTAATCTACATTAAACTCATTACTATTTAATGGCATGTCTAAGTATTATAGTGTTATATGTAATAAAAAGAGCGCCACTTTTTATTAAAAATAAAGTCATAAATTGTCGGCCGATAGCCAGGGAAACTAATTTTAGATGAATATTAAAATTTGCTTCCTTAAACATTTCATTACGAATTTATTAAATTAAGGATTATTATTAATTCAGTGCTTTGATCTGAAAATGTAGAAGAGAATATTTGCTGTGTAAGCTCTTTCTGTATCAGCACCTCATTAGAAAATAAGTCTCATTTCTGTGAATGAGACCATGGTTGCCTAGGCGTTTGTATTTTTTTAATTTAAGTTGCGTCAACATCTATGGTGATTGGCGCCCGGAGCCTTTCCAGTGCACTGCCACCCTCCGGACAGTGTTCACTAGTTATAGACAACACTGTTTATTACCGGACAATGAGCTGTAGACGCTCCTAGGAAGACAAAATCTAAAGGCAGACTAGGCGTTTCTTAAAACTATACAAATATTAATTTAGGCTCTGAAAATTAAACACAGTTTAATTTACATAATTTGGCGTTTATTTGTTATTTAATTAATCTTCGGAATTAGTAGTTCATTATTTTTTATGATAACACTTTAATACAGAGGAGCTTTCATCATTTTGTAAAGCAGATAACAATTGGCTCGACTTAGAGTGATTAATTATCTTTCTAAAGCATCAAAATTCACGGGTTCGAATCCAGCCGTGCTACTCTTAGATTTTCTCTTCCTAGGGCCTCTACAGCTCACTGTCCGGTGATGGACAGTGTTGTCTGTAACGGGAGAACACTGTCCGGAGGCGGCAGTGCACTGAGAAGGCTCCGGGCGCAAATGACCTCAGATGTTGAGACGCCTTAAATTAAAAAAAAAAAAAAAAAAAAAGTATCAAAATATAATTCAGGTCCTAATTTGAAAAAACATCTCAAGAACAAACTGTTAGAATAAAATTTAAATTCTTTCTTAATTGGTTGTGATAATTTAGTATGATAATTAGGTGTTGAGCTTAAAGTTATTGCATCAGTGATGGATATTTTTATTAAAGTATAGGACAGCATAGTGCACATTTTCAATTTTCATAATTTGATTTGGATGCTGAAGAAGTTTAAAAGAAATAAAGTGTACCAATTTACGTGAACAGTTGTCTCCAACAGTTACTGCCATTCCAGGAGTTCTCAAGGGGCTTTCAATCCGGCTGGGGCAATAAGTTTGAAGAGAGGATATGGTTAAAAGTTTTAGGATTTAGTGGTGGGAAGAATCTTGAGTTCCAGAAAGGATTACTTACTTGGAGGAGGCTCATTGAAACTACAGGTTTTTGCAATATAGAGTTTGAATCCTGTTTAAGTTAACCGTTCCATGTAGCCCCAGATTGTATTTGAAGACGGCATGATCAATGCGGTATTCTAAAGTCTTTGTTTATTCTGTAACTATTCACCAAACGTTGGAACGTTTATTCACCAAAACTTTAGCAATGAGTCATTACCAGAAACTATGTTCGATTAGATCAATTAAGGTGATAATTCGCGTCAGTCGTTATCTCAGGGAAGTTGGGGTTATTAAAGAGGTGGTTACACAGAAAAGAGAGAGATTTTTCTTCTTACCTGGAGATTCCAGTGTCATAACACTGAAATGCGCCTAGAAAATTTAAAAGTAATTTTGGAGGCGAAGGTAACTTTTGTCAAATTGTAAAATGTCTGAAATTCTCAGTTTTTGGTAACTTTGAATTTAAATAAAAGATTTGGTAGAAAAGGAAGAGAAGAAGCTTATGTTATTTGTAAAATTCTGAAAGAAATCGGGAATATTCCATTTTGTAAAAATGTATGACCTGCAATTGAAATAATAATAATAATAATAATAATACTAAGTGCCGGTAAACTATTAAAGTAGTAAACTATTAAAATTGAAACTATTAAAATTGAATTTAAATTCTTATAATTATTTGCCTCAGAAAACGTTACTTCAAATGTAAATATCCCGGCAACGAACTTAAAAAATCTAAAACAACGGATTATGATAATAATCTTTCTTTCAAATCGATAGCCCGTATCTATAGCTTCTCATTATAGTGCATCTTTAATCAAATTATTATTATTTTTTTCACGTTCAGCTAAAATTTTTTATCAATGAAATTGAATCTTAATTAAAAAAAGATTTAATTTGATTGAAAAGTTTTAATTTGACTGATAGGTTAATTTGCTTGAAAAAATAAATAAATAAATAAATTGATTGAGACTGGTTTTATTTTATTGACGATAAAAAAAGATGGATTATTGAAAAATACGTTAATGTAGTCAATAAACCAGTTGGTGGCCGAATTTATTGCACGCAACCTTAGGTGTAGCCATTTCATCACTTTTGTAACAGGATCCGAAACGGAAAAACACAGAATTGAATCAATCCAGTTATTCGCTACCTAGGCCAGACGAGGGTGAGAGACTCACTCTCTCATTCTCTCTGTCTCATATATATATATATATATATATATATATATATAGCCGAGCTAGACCTCCTGGGACATAATGAATGCTTAGAAAAATTTCAAATCGTCATAATTCGACGAAAGCGAAGCTCAGAACTGTTCCCTGTAGGATATATATATATATATATATATTATAAAGTCTCCCACCCTGGACTGTCCTGGGTAGCGAGTAGCTAGATTGATTCAATTTTGTGTTTCTTCGCTCTTCGGATCCTATTACACTTTGAAATCTCAAAAATTTAATAATTCAACTGTAATACTAGTGGACTACATATTTAAATGGCTCTAATGTGTCTGTATTTCAGACAGACTCCCTCGCCATACTAGCTTTGCCAATATTTAATTGCCAAAATATCTGCACTTCATGAACGTTATTGTACAATTAATTTAATTTTAACATTTGGTACAAAATGAATGATTAATGGAATCTTTGACAGAAATAAATGCAAAAATTTTATCATTAATATCATTGATGCACGATTACGTAGGTGTGCGCCGCACATCCTGAATGTATGTCACTAGGCTCATACCTAGCTACAAGGGCCATTCAATAAGTATACAGAGACAAATGGTTATAGTTTTAATGTGACGTATTAAACGAATGTCACAATTTATCTATTTTTCTCCATTATTCTCTAAAACATTTATATACACTTGTCGCAACTCTCACCAGGTTTTTTTTATACCGTCAGTAAAAAAATTATTTATCTTGAAGTATGAGCCAGTAATGCGCATTTGTTTTCACTTCTTCGTTGTTGTGAAACTTGACGTCAAATAATGATTCTTTGAGGAGACGAAAACAAATAGAAATCTTTAGGTCAGAAACTCCCCCACTGTAAGGCGGATTCCTAGAAACTAACCAGCTTGAAAGCATATGTAGATTGCATCTAAGTAGATTGCACAGTATATGTGGGCGAACTTTGTTCTGAGGGTAAACACTATTCCTTCCCTTTGCAAATCGGGGCGCTTTTTTATGATTGCAAGCAACTTTCTTCTATCATAACCTACCTTGTTTTTAGAATAAGAGCATCTATAATTGTAGAAGTTCCTAAGACTCAGGAATTCGGAAGTAAATTTCACACCCTCAGAAAATAGAGTCATGTATCATGAATGCTGTACTTCCAAAGTGCTGATTTCTCTAGTTATTTGTTATCGTTGAATGATTTGAGTTGTTAATTTGAATTGAAACAATTTTCAGACAGCTGTTTTAAACTGATAAGAAGGATATCTACGTATGTTATTGAAAGTATCGATATTCTTCTGTAGATATTCTTTTAAGTACAGTTCTTTTTTTCTCTTTATTTAATGAACGGCCTTCTTATTTGGATTTATTGGGGTTGACTTTTATTTCCCATTTGGCTAATCAAGTAAATAGAAGTGAGATTCAAGAAAGATCATTATTAGTTAAAAGAATAAACATCAGCTTAGGTAAAATGAGTTGTTGTCTGATTGCAAGACCGTCAGTAGTATAAATCAATTATAGTATTGATGACTACTGGCGCCTTGTTGCGATAGAGTTACAATAGCATAAACTGAAATCAAAGATGAACCTCCGTTGATCTTTCAAAAGCCTACATTTAATTAGATGTTCGGGATAAGGGAAAGTTAGATTGCTCTGAGCTTCCCCTAAATGCCACAAAGACGCATCGATCGTACATCTTTCTCTGAAATAAGTGTGTTTGTTTTTTATGATTTGGAGACGTTGTAATTTTTCATTTACTTTGCGTAGAATGTGTGATATTTTAAGGGAGGTCGAATAGGCGTGGGAATGTGGTGGACTATTGATTAATACTTATTATTTTATTTATCATCATGTTTGAGTTCAATGATTTTTATTTTTTTTAGAAACTTTAGTCTTTTAATTATTAGCTGGTATCGTTATTTTAAAAGAAAAAGCGGTCTAAGTTATCAATGCCTTAAAACATTTTAAGCCAGCCCTTTTTGAAAAAATTTGCCATCAAGCGCTGATCTCAATAGTTCCATTACCTGCCGCAAACCCAGGCGCCAATATTGTGCCTCCAAGCACACTTAAACTGCGCATCCCGTCCACTGCAAATTTTTGGCGTACAAGCTTCACTTGAACAGCAAAATTCCCTTCCTCGAAGCTTTTGCACAATTTTTGGTCTTTTAGGGGTTTTTTAGGGGCAGCTAGAAGGTCATGCTTCCCCTTGTTTGTGGAATTTTTTGGATGGGTTGGTCGGAAGAGAAATACTTCGGTTAAGTAACTTTATAGTACTAAGCAAAATGACAAACAATTCAAGAACGATACACTCTAATATTATTTCGGAGAGAAGAGTATGGTAGCGTGAGAAGAGAATGACCGACTGACGGGCAGAGTGAAAGTACGTTGTAAGTTGTCGGTTTGACGTGATTCAAATAATGATATTCTCTTTTGAATTACACGCTGCTGTATATAGGCGGCTGAACTAACTCTCTCTTTTAAATTTTTCTTTCCAATTCTTCCTAGTTTGCCCTCTTACGAGCTTGAGGGAGAATTGCAGTGAGCTTGGAAGTGGGGAGTGATTTCAGCCCACTACACCCCCAAGTGCCATTTTCAGTTGAGGCTCTCCAACCTATATATATGTAATATTGAGGTCAGTTTAATTTGGTATAAATTCCAAGATTGAAAACCAAATTTCATCACTAATAACTAAGTAAATTGCAGTAATTAGAAACTGAAGTGACTTTTTCACGCCAGGTTTCTTTTAGTTTATACTCAAGCCTGTCAATAAATAGAGAAATGAAAATAGAAAAGTGAATGTTTATTTATGCGTGCAATTCAAACATTTGTAAGTCCATTCAATTATCGACCCAGCCGAAAAAAGATAGGCTATACTTGGAAGTAGCAAAGTTAAGGATAAGTCCTTCTTATATAGTACAGTTTTTTTTTTTTTTTGCTTGGTGGACTTCTATTATTGACTGAGCTTACTATTCTATTTGCTGGGTCTGATCAATGACAGCAGTGTGGGCCAGTAAGGATTGGTATGAATATGTGTCCGTAAGTGGAGAATACAACTTTTTTCTTCTCTTTGTCGGGTCTATGTCTGATCTTAGAATATAGGAATAGATTTTTTTTTTTTTTTTTTTTTGGAAAAGATCTTCTTCGTTTCTATTTTTTCTTTCTATTTCTTCTTCTTCTTTTTCTTCATGCATTGTCGTTTAGTATTCCGTCTAGTCACTCTTACTCTGCCTTCTCTCTGAATTTTTCCGTTTCTACTTTATGAAACATGTATGACTTCTTTGGATATATTTGTGTAGGTTAGAGAGAAAGATGGAGAGAGAGCGTGAGATAGTGAGAGAGAAAAGATCGAAGTTCAAGGATGATTACCACCACCCGTCTCCTACTGTCTGTCAGTTCAAACCATGATAGCTGTTGCTCTCACAATGTGGATTTTTTTTTTTTACTTAATTCTTCCCCTTCAAATACGTGCAACCTCCTGGGATAGCTTGGACAGCTCAGAGATAGTGAATAAGAAAAAGCAAGTGAGTATGTGAGAGAGAGAGAGAGATAGAGACAGTAAAGAAAGTTCCCTTTAACAAAGAGTGGATGCAGCAGTCCAGTCCAGTCAAAGAATAGGATCCATCTAGGGTCATGCACGCAATAAAGAGAGTTTTTTTTGTTTGGTCTAGGAAGGAGTTGGACTTGTGACTTCTTTTTTTAGCGGCAGATGCTATTGTATAAGAAAATCAAATATCCATATATTATATGTATATATGTGTATATATATATCCGCTGATGAGAGAATTATGCTTTCTTTAAAAAAAGTTTACTATATACAAACAAGCAAAAAAATTAGTTGACTGTGGACAAAGAAGAAAATTTTTATTATTAAAAGTTTATTCGACGAAGTGGAGAGTTTTAATTTCCTTAACAGTTCCTGAGGAAGGACACCAAATGTGTCCGAAACGTCGAATAAACTTTTAAAAATAAAAAGTTTCTTCTTTGCCCACAGTCAACTTTTTGCTTGGTTGATTATTAACAACGGCCAAACATAACTACCTATTGTTTATATTTTACTATATCCACTTTCCTTATCGTTTCTTCACTGATAAATACCATCATGAACCCATTTTTGACCAAAACATTATTTTTGGAGGAGCACCTGATACTCAATCATACACTCTTCTGGGGAGCCATCGTTCATGATAAAAGTATCTATATGAGTTGGGATTGATCTTTGATCAATATATGAGTTGGGATTGATATCCGGGCTGTTCTTTGAATGATCATGAAAGTCAAGCAATTGTAGAGCTAGTCGGTAGAAAAACCGAAAGGTTCATTGCTAAAAAAAGAAAAAAGAAAATGTATTTATGGAAAAGAAATTAAGACGAAAACTTTCTAATTGATTCCCTTGTCATACGAAGTTAAACGTACTGGGATTTTTCGTTCTTACAGAACTATTTTACATACATAAAATCACACCCACATGAATATATGGTAACGCAGCCACTGGTGCCATCTAGGAGAGAAAGCAGGTACCTCAAGTTCTCCTAGTGGCCGCTTGGAAGCGCTGGCGGCGCGCTCTAGCCCTTTCTAGAACAATCGATAACTTTCTAGATCCTTCTCCATCGGTATAAATAGTGGGACAACAGAGAGTTTATAGGGAGATTCTTGTTACAAACGAAGTGTGCGTTCGTGAAAGGTATATAAAAAGTGAACAAAGTGAACTTTTGTTGGTTTAAACTGTGAATTAATTATTATTAATTGTTGTATTTGTAATTTATTGTGTAAAACAATAAATTTGTTTTGTCTTATTGACGTTTAGAGTATTGTATCTGAACGAACCCACTTAGAACTAGCTGCAATAGCTAGTTTCGAGGGAAAAACGTTACAATATACATATTTGTGACTGTCTAAAAACCACTTTCAAACTCATGTGATCAAATTCAGATGCTATTAACACTATCTATTTTGTTTTGTTTTCTTTAATTTTCATTCTCATCCTTATAGGAAGAGTTGCTGCTAAATTGCTAAATGTCAATCGTAGAAAATGAGTTTCCATCAGAAATGCATATTCTGTGATCTCTTCAGTAAGAAAAATATGTATGTTTTTTTATAGCGGGTTTTGAAGAAGCTTAAATTTAATATTCTGTTTTTTTAGCCCTGTTTTGAGGACTGCAAAAGAACTTCAGCATGTGTATTTCCGTTGGGAACTCTTATATCAGAAATGTTTACTTTTAACAAAGAATTACCAATGTTTCCACCTGTTTGCACAAATAGAAATCTGTAAATAATTAGAATGCAAAACACGGAAGTGCTGCAGGTCAAGCATAACCCTTTATATTTATGTACGCATATACACGGTACTTGAGTGACATTTAATTTATTATCAACGATAAATGATAAATTCCCTCTTTTAATATTAAAATGATATATTATTGTTTTCATGTAAAAATAACTTTATTTATTTTGACATTTTAACTATCAAAATTCTAATAAATCATTATTTGAATAAAGGAACTTCTAATTCCTGTTTAAAGTATTCCATGTGAATAATACGAGAATGAAGCAGGCCCACATAACTTGAAGAAAATCCCTAATATTCTCTTGTTTATTGATCTCCTTATGGAATTATCCGGCCATTTTACAGGTTCATCAGTCATCACTCTTGCTGAATCCATATTTCTTTTTGTAGTTTTTTTTTTTTTTGCTATGTTACAATTGACCGTTTCTTAATTCAATTAACTGCCTCACAGATTTCATACAGCTAAAAACGGTTTTGTTTTTTGTTTTGTTTCTTTACAGATAGTCTCAGATTCAATTAATCAGCACTTATTTTCAGAGTATGTTTGCAATAAAAAAATTAAATATTATCTACCAAACTTAATAATACCACTAAGTTTTGCCTGAGGGTTTTTTCAAGCTTTAAATGTTGAGAATTGCAATTATGAGAAGATTTTTGTATGAGAATGATTTATAAAGATTATTTTTATAATAATAATAATAATAATAATAATAATAATAATTATTATTATTATTATTATTATTATTATTATTATTATTATTATTAATCGCCTATTGGAGGGTCTAATCCATACACCCATATACTTACCTCAATGAAAACCAACAACAAACAGGGCCTAGAAGAAAAATCCCAACCTAAGACTCACCGTAGTCTGAATAAATCGCACCATAATCTTGAAGGGAAATAGCCCAAGCTATTTCACAGACATCCTGTTCCGACCAAAGATACTTACCCTAATTTCCTTACAATTTCTAGCAATCTGGCATAAGATGGATGAGGGGTGTTTCTTCCTGTTTCATAAACTCTACAAAAGTGGGTCTGGTATGAGCCTCTTTCTAACAATAAGTTGTTGATATAATATTAATGTTGGAAAAACTGATTTTTAAACGTAGTTTTTAAATTAATTATGATTTAAATGGGAATTTTGTTATTTGTTAATCCAGTGTAACCAAAAAAAAAAAATTAATAAATTTTTGTAATTGTATCAGAGAGTAAAAGTGACAGGATGGGGGAAGAAACAATTATTTGTTTTCAATTAAATGTAAACGGTTCCAAAAAAGAAAAACGCAAACTTTTCAGCCTATGAATTCTATTATCTGGGTTATTGCTTTAATTTAAAAAAAAAGAATATCATACTTCCTAAATGAAAAAATAAATAAATAAATAAAAAAAGTAAGTTATTCAATGAATATCGACAGTTTGAGGTGAAAATAAAAGCTCTTGTATGCTTGGTAATAACGTTTGGGTTTTCATGCTTTGTTTCTTCTGTGTTTAGATATAGGCTTATTTCTATATAACATCGGCTTACCTACTTGTTCAACCGTATATTTTATTTTATTTTCTATTTCCTATTTTTCTTAACTGTCTTTCACAATCGTCATTTACTGGGTTTTATATATATGCAGTACATTTCAAACACTGGTTCTAAACATTTCCAAAGACGATTTTTGATGTAAATAATAGGGCGTTTAATGAAGAAAATGAAATGATGTTATTATTCTGATTGCATCTTTCTTAATTGTTCACGGATTCTGTTACAGTCCTGCTTTGAATCCTGAATAGCTATTGTTTCTGACTGCACTATTCATGCAATACAAACATGCCAAATCTAAACGTAGACATCCTGATGATGTTGACGAACGTTGAATGGCCACAAAAATGAAATGGCTACCATGGGAAAAATGTCTCTGGATCAAATAATTGGTGAAGTAGTTTCCATTAGTTGATTTTGATAGCAATTACTACAGAAACTGATATATAGCTAGCTAATAATCTTTATTTAAATCCAGGATCCAAATTTAATACTGTTTAATGGTTGCCTCTCTAGTGGCCTATCCTCCTAACCTTAATATAATACAAATATCCTTTCTCAATATTACATCTATATTATTGTTTTAATTGCCCTAATGAGACTTTGTAATTAGTTTTAGCTTGGGGTAATGTCCAACAGGAGCGGTACTCTCCCATTAAAATTTAATTAAAATTATAAATCTAATTTGCTTGGAAATACATGATAATAATGAAACTGTAGTAGACATTTTCAACAAATATGTTTCGATATTTATATTGTTTTCCATTGTTTCATTTTATTTGTTTCAATTTTCTGATCTCCGTACAAAACGCTATCCACAGGTTTAAAATATTACTAGGGATTTGTGATTTCTGGGCAAATATTTCCTGAACACAAAATTATAGGAAATATTTCCTAATTTAGTAACGCTTGGTGAGGTAATTATTTATTTCTGCTTTATTGCTATTATTATCTTTACTTTGACGATTTATTTATTGTACTATCATTATAAGATTTGTTGGCGATTGACAGAGCGCGCTTCAGTGGCAGTCCTATCTTTAAAAAAAACAAATTGTAATGTAATATACAAAAAAAATATACTTAAATTATAAATGTTATTAATTAATTAATTATTAATCATATTAAGGCCTTGAATGGGAAAGAATGACCCAAGCCAAACTTTTCTGGTCTTTATAAGATGGAGCCTCACCCTGCACCTCGGTAGATAAGCTACTGATTATGATGATGATGGTAATTAAACCGATTAGTAATTTTAAGTCAAAGACTTCTTTTGCAAAGTGGGTCTCATTTGGTCTTGAGTGTATCTGAATTAGAATTGGAGTATAATAAAAATAAAAATAATAAACAGAAATAAAGTGAAAAATACATTTAATTCAAAAATAGAAATATATAAAGTTAAGTTAACCACAATAATATATAGTCAAATCCTAATGATAATGAAACACTCACAACTTTCTCTTACTCCAGTTTTCAAAATTATAATTGACAAATAATGTTATAGTTAGTGTACCGAATTTAATGAAATTCGTCGAAAACTGAAAAAATAGTTCAGTAAAAGCGCACTTCCGGTTTACTAATTTTCTTGAAACTCGGAATTTTGGCCGTCTGTTTATTTCTAATTAATTTTTTTTTTTTGGATGGTGGAATTGTATAGTCAACTAGAGGATATAGTACTTTATATGAAACCATAACTCCACCCCTCCCCTTAAAGGGCCCCTAAATGTATTTTCCTAGAGGAATGTTTTAAATAAAAGTTGTAGAACTTTGTATATTTAGTTGTTATAGGAAGTTTGAAGAAAATTGTCGGAGCCATTGTCTCAGGGAAAATTGAAAAAAAAAAAAAAAAAAAAACTAGTAAAATGGTACATCCGGTTGATGAATTTTGACAAATAACTATTTTCAGATCCCATGTTGATATTCAAACGGATATCGAGTTTCAACTTTCTCAAAACGGATATTTCCGTTGAAAACTCGATATCACAAATTCGACACGATTACAGTACTTCCTCTTTCTTACTAGGAGGAAGAGAAAGTAAAAATGTAAATAATATTAGTAACAGATTAAATAGTATATACACTTAACAATTTTTGGTATCTCCAACTTAAAAGTTAACTTCTTGCATTTTGTTTGACTTGTGTAAGTGCAATTTTACACAATTTGCCTAGACGAAGAACACTGTTTAATCAGCCAAAATTTCAACTACTTTCGGTCCCAAATTTCATCTTCCTCTCTCTATAATGGTCCATCCTTATATAAAGTAAAAGAAAGGTAAATTCCTTTAATGTTATTTTAATGGTAAGACAGCTACATCACCTGCCCAACAGTTCGCATTTGCACTTTCCAACCTTCTAAAACCCCCAAATCTTAAATAATATAGTAATTTTAAAGGAATATTTGAAAATTTACTCTTTTTAATTTTGTTCTATAATGATATAATCATGATGTAAAAGTAATTATAATTTATAATATTTATTATCTCTCCTCAAAGTTTTACAAATTACAACGTAGATATAAACCCCACACCAATATGTAAATATAGTGCTAGGAAAATATGGAAAATTCCTTGTTCGAGGAAAAGTTAGTCGTTAGAATTGCAATAAGATAGGATTGTGAAGGTGATTCACAGCAGATTTTTGTGTTTGTTTGAATATAACTGTTCTATTCTTGTGCGATGATTCAGTGTCTCTCTCTAATTTTCTTCTTAGAGAGTATGTGTGTTTACCTTTCTTTTCCATTCATGGATGCCTAGATCCGAGCTCTATTCTGATTCTAAATTTATGCAATATGCGCCGCCTGCATAGTGATGCTTTATAAGCTTTCTCTAATGTCTAGAGATTACTTCTAAGAGAGACTGTTGCTTATTACAAAAAAAGAAAAAATTAGGCATGGACCCTTCGCACGGGTTTTTCTTATTCCAATTAATTCGATTTAAATAACAAATTTTCTATCAAATTGCCATGTTTACAATGTTTAGCTGGACTGGTCATAAAAATAAGGTGGTAGGGTTATACTTTATAGCTGAGTGGACCTCTGTCTCATCCTATCAAAGCAATTTAAATTTAAATCTAACTGACTATCCCCTCCCAACCTCCATTAAAATCAATGATTTTGTAAAAAAAATTTCAAATAATAATACGTTTTTTCTGTACACTTCACATCCCTAGTTTAAAGAAAATCGTGTGGCGTTTTTCCGAGAAAATTTCCCACTGACCAATTCAGTAAAGCCACAATTCCGGCCAACTAATTTTCTTCACCTTTGGCATTACAGCACTCTATCTAATGCATCAATATTAGTAATGAAATCATGAGTTTTGAAATGGTACTGTAGAGGAAAGCTAAAACTATTCCCTCAGAACTCTAGAAAAAACAATTTTTCCAGATAATTTCAGATAAAAGTGATAAGTGTTTATGAGTATAGATAACATAGGAGTTTCAATGAAAAGTTGAGCCGTTTTTGACGAAAGCACATAAATCTGAAAATCAATTCAGTACAGTTGCACTTCCCGTTCATGGAATTTGAAAGAAACCCTGTGGTGAAGGTGGTGTCACCTTTAAACGAAATATCAAGTCTGAGCTTCCTGCAAGTTTTCGTTTTTAAGACATTTCGTTCATTCGCGCTAGACCTTATATCCTCTTATTAGGAGTAAGAGAAAGTAATAATTGGTTCTGGCTCCATAATAAAAGTTGCTCACTTTTTTTTGCGAAATTGTCTATTACCCAAAGGAGGGTAATTCTACTCTTTCTGCCCAGGTCATAGAGAACAGGCCTCCACGCTTAGTTTAATGGTAAAACCTAATTTAGGTGCATGAATTCAGGGTTTGATTCCCGTGAGGGAAAAGACGGGGTTGATCCAGCATTGTGAAAAAAAAAACAGGGGAGGAAGCTGCAGAAGCGCATCTTGGTAGCCAAAGCCAGAACTATATGGCTGTGGGAACCGCAGCGATTTCACCACACATCTCCTAATAAAAATCACGGTCTGGCTGGCAAGCCTTGGTTCTTTGTGGGATGTTGCGTTAATGGTTATGTTTTAATCTACAAAATTAAATATAAAGCAGAAATTTTTACTCTCACAGTACTCATGATTGCGATAAAAGTATGTCTTTAGCCTGAGCGCCTTCTTTGCAGTGAGTTTTTTTAAGAAGTGTTGAAATATTTGACAGATTTCTTACTTTTTACAATAATCACAAATTAACGAATACGAAGTAATTGTAGCGTAAGAAAGTGATAATTAATTTAACAGTTTTAATTTTCATTATAATTGATTTATTATGAGCTAAAAGAAAGGAGCTAAATAATCGTATTTAATTTTAATTAATAGGCGTACAATTCATTTTCAATTCCAAGTTAACAATAAATTATTGTTTTGAATTTTATTATTTCTTAACAATATTATTAAACAATTCTTATTTCATAAAATTTTAATTTAAATATCCAAGAATATGAAGGTATATATACCATATACAGTTATTAAAAGAACCACATATGCGAATAAATTTTCCACACTACATATTCAGTGTTAATATACTACTAGGAGCTTGTATGAGCTGTTTTTTTTAGTAAACTCCTTCATACGCTCTCTTGCATTGAAATATAGTTTTTAATTACTTCATAGATGGAAACATAGAATACAGTTTTAATTGAGTTAATCATTTAGTTGTAATTTGTTTTAAAGGTGCGATTATTTTCGTATAATCATTATTCATGACTGTACTGCGTTGTCAATTCAATTTTTAACCTTTTTTACTTTCTCTAACTACTATTAAACTTCCGATATCGAGTTTACACCGGAAATATATGTTTTGAGATCCCCTGAGTTCAACAAAACTGGTTTTTAGAAAAGGGTCTCTGTGTGTCTATTCGTATGGGTGTGTACGTATATGTGTATACATTACAGCACAGCTCAAAAACGAAAAATCGCAGAAATTTCCTTGAACTTGACTTTCCATTTTAGTTTCACCATGGGATACGACAGCAAATTACATGTCAAAATTCCACAACCGGAAGTACCACTTTGCAGAAATGATTTTTCAATTTTTTGCGATTATTACGAAAACAGCTCCAAGGATTTTCTTTAAACTTTACTAAAATTTTTCTAAATTTCTCTTCAATTCTTTCCTTCTCACATGTACCACTATAATTGGAATGACGTAATTGGATTCATCGATGGTGCTGCAGAGAATTCAAGGACTAAAAGTTTTTAATTCACTTCGAGAAGGAAAAATCTGTCAATCTAATATCTAGAAGTCTCCAAGTCAGTCGCTTATCTAGATACTAGTGGGAATTGCTAAAAAACCAAGTCTCCGCTACCACTTAAAAGATCAATTGTGGCTCGCTTGGATCACAATGTTTCTATAAAGAATGTGCCAAGTCTATTACATCACGCTTTCTATCAGGATGGACGAATGTCCGAAACATATCGATGATCACAAAATGAAGCGGTCTATAATGGACAAACACTCTGACATTATCTAGCACTGCGGACTCCATAATTCTTTTATTATGGTAGTCATTATAAATCCAGTAGACAATGTTACAAATCCATTATTGATTAGTTTATTTTAGAGTATTTGGTTTGAGACAGTGTCCAATGTTTTTAGCCAGATTTCGCCTACATTGCCGTGGGCTTCTTCAGAGTAGTTCATGGTTTACAAATATTATATGTTTCTCTACGAATTCCAACCACTTATCCTGAATAAATTTATGGCAATATCGACGAAATGTTTTCGCGTTTCCCGTTTTTATTCCAAATCAGGAATGCAGTCCTCCAACCGAAGACCTAAAACATTGGCTGCGGTAGCCTATTAAGCTATTTGATTTATCTGATTGGTTATTAGCGTTTCTTATTTGACATATTCTTACACATTGATACATGAACATATTCGCGTAGTAAAATATAGCTTTTATACCGAGTGTATAATAACCACAAATTGATGTAACATTTAGTGATTGATGTAATGTTTATATTGTTTTGGAAACCATTATTATGACATAATTTCCAGATAATATTGTTCGGCTGTTGAATTATGCGTTACCCTACTATACAATAGACTATAAAATGTGTTGTTTATGTCTATATGTGTATGCTTGTATTTGACTCCCTGTTTTATAGTGTAGTTATCACTACCACCCTTTTTACATGTGTAACAACATACCCACACTCTAAGCCTTAATATTTCCATAATTGTTACCATATTATAGAGTGTGTATCAAATTTGTCAAACTACAACAGCACTTTTGGCGGCGGACTGTACTCAATATGAAGTAGAGAGAGAATTCTATATCGTTCTCAGCAAGCGCTGACATAACAGTAATCCTCAACTACTTTCACCAGTCATTATAATGCTCTTTATATTGGCATTATTTTTGAAATTTATTCATAGTTGAGTAGATGGTTTAGTGTTTTAAATTGCCACTTAAATCTAGGGAATTTATCATTTTGATGATCAAAATATAGTGGCATATTTTTTTTCTAAAATGGGACAATAGATTCCACTTGAGAGGATACAATTAGTGTTAAGTGTGAATAGTGTGAGAGTTCTAAATCACTATTGCATAGACTTTCACAGTTCGTGTTATCAGGTTCAAAAATTATATGTGTTACAACCGATCATCCAATCATGGGCCACATTAAAGCATTTAATTTTTACTTTCTCTTATGGAAGGAGTATTGGGAAATGTATCAAATATTCGAAATTAATTTTTACCGGAAAAAAACTTTCGAGGTCTCTTTAGTACGAAAGAATAATGTTTAGGTAAGTATTTTTTTATGCGTGTTGAAAATCTTGTGTGTGTGTGTTGTGTGTGTTTGTTGTGTGTGTGTGTGTGTGTGTGTGTGTTGTGTGTGTGTATGTGTGTGGGTATGTAGGAGAGTGAGAGAGAGTGGAGATAGCAATTATTCTCAAAAATAAAAAATCACAGGAAGTCGAAACTTGTTATACGGTTTAATAGAACCATCCACCAACATATAACACCAAAGTTTTGGTCAAAATCAGTCAACCTGAAGTGTAACATTACTAATTTATTTTCCATACGCTTACGACGAATATCTTTAAAATTCTGTATTATTTACACACATAAATGGCTAAATTGAACATTAACACTTCAAGGACATTGGCAAGGAACACAAGAAGTATTGCTTTTCAGACTTCTTCCCACACATCTGCAGGCGCCATGTTAGCTGAGTGGTCAGACGCTCTAACCGTCCAAACTGATATTATCCAGTCATGGCCTTGGATTTTACGTTTTGATATGACTAATAGTAATAAAGTATATTCGCTTATTCGCCTCTGTCCACTTGAAAAGGTAATGGGACGTAAAGCCCGCCTAAAAGAATAGACATGACATTATTTTACTACTTACTATCTTGTCACAAAATCTGCAGGCACCAAGTCGTACTAGGCCTATCTATGAATCTACAATGGCCTATGTGAGAAAGCTTTAGCAGGTAGAAGCCAGTATTATTCAGACGTTTGATGCATGTCTCGAATCTTATGACCTTAGCCTATCGTAGTTGCAGAAAGACTTCTCCATAGCAATACTCGAGCTAAGCTGCTTTCACATTTCAAATTTCTACTAAGAAAGATTGGTCGCTAATCCCAAAAATTGCTTCTGGCGTCACCATAGAATTTGCTGCACATTCCTTCTTATATTGTCTATCGTTTCTTTAGCCTCTACGCGAATAATTCCTAGTCACCCAAAGGAGCAGTAAATTGCAATTTTTTACTCAGTTCATGGAGGTATATAGACCATCAATTTGGTCTAATCGCTACTGCACTCGCCCTTGGTGCAAGAATTCAGATTTTGATTCCCTTGAGGACCAACACATAGTGTTGAGCATCGTGAGGAAAAATGTGGAGCTATAATTATTAGCGCACCTAGATAGCAAAGGTCAGAACTAAACGGCGATGAGGACCGCGGCATGCTTACCACATATTCTCCCTCCCCCAATAAAAAATCGCGGTGTGGCAAACACGTCTCTTCATGGCTAAAGATTTATTTTTAATTTTATTTTTTCTTACCAAACAGACAAATTTATCTATATACATAAAAATTCAGCATCCGTATGTTTGTGGCCGCAAAACTCAAAAAGTGGTCGATGTATTGACTTGAAATTTTTCACAACGTTGCATTTCTATATAAGAGTATTCATATATATACTTTTTACTCCGAAGTTCCCACGGAAACGGGAACTTCTCCGAGCGTTTCGCGAGGTTGGCAGAAATAGACA
The DNA here is from genome assembly GCA_011037195.1 of Triatoma infestans. Classification (NCBI taxonomy): domain Eukaryota; kingdom Metazoa; phylum Arthropoda; class Insecta; order Hemiptera; family Reduviidae; genus Triatoma; species Triatoma infestans. Next base: position 40,512 of record JAAEAF010000985.1, on the reverse strand, counting down.
GACCCAGACGCGTTGCGATGGTGGCTCACTCTCTGAACCTTTTCTCAACTACTTATAAGTACCTCTATTCCGAAGGTCCCACGGAAACGGGAAATTCCGAGCTAAAATCCGTTCAAACGGCCATATTGCGTTAGCAATTGCTTCTTCAGGTATTGCTGCTACGTTGATGGAAGGAGGTAGAACAGCGCATTCAACTCTTAAACTGCCATGACTTAAACATGCACTTCACAGAAAACCCAACATGTAACGCTTCTAAAACATCAGGAATTGGAAAGGTTCTTCGGGCGTGCAAAATCATTGTATGGGATGAGGGTACAAAGGCTTATAAGAAGTCATTGGAAGCATTAATCCACACATTGAAAAACTTGCCAAATAATCAGGTTCCCTTTGGTGGAGCATTGGCGTTGTTACTAGCCGGTGACTTCAGGCAAACGCTTCCAGTGATATCTCGCTCTACACCAGCTGATAAATTGCATGTCTGCTTGAAATATTCACGTCTTTGGAGCTCAGTAAAACAAAATCATTTAACAACGAATATGAGAGTTCAACTCAAAACGATCCAACAGCTGCCATATTTTCAAGACAGTTACTCGAAATCGGTAACGGCACTGCTCCTACAAATCCGGAAATGGGAAAAATCACCTTCACAGATAACATTGTACATTCAAAAGAAGAATTAGTAGACAGGGTATTCCAAAGCATCGAAACAAATTATCAAAATCACGTGTGGTTAAGCCTAAAAAACAGACTGAGCCACAGCGAAGCGTCGTCTGGGTTAGCTAGTGTATATAAGAATAGTTTATATACTACTTTTGAATAGTTTATACTAGTTTGCGCTCAATTTATTTAGATTGCCTTATTTTCAATTCAACTTATATACTTAATAAAGAATTAATACGTTCTTACTTTTACAGCTTTTTCCTAGCTTTTTTTGAGATTAATTTAGCTCTTATATAAAAATAAGACAAAATTACATTTTCACTTCTTCATTGTAGTGAATATCCCCTTTGACCTGTACAGTGCACTGAACAGACCGACGATTATCTCTGCAACACCAGCTGACAATTATTGATTTTATAATAATACTGTGTTTAATATGTTTAACTGGTCCAGTTTTTTACTTGCTTATTATTTATTTTACCGCGGTCTTTGTTTGCATTGCTAAGCAGTAAAATTTTATGAGCATTCAAATGTTATGAAATTTGTTCGGTATTTAATATAAATTTAAATTTGCCGCCAACGGCGTACAATAATTTTATTTTGGAGGGGAGTATTGTACTACCTTGATAATAATTTAGTAATTTATTAGGCTGTGTCCTAAGAGTAGAGAGGGGGTAACCTATGCATTTCCTCTCTCGCCATTTTAAGCTCGAAGAAGTAAATCGTTATGTAACACTTCCTTGAATAAGTCACAGTATAACACCTATACAACTCATGCCAGTTCGGTTGCCCTTAATTGTGAAAACCTAAGTTTATTACTTCTGGTTTTCCTGGGTAGTGTTAATAAACTGGTACTTTTGTCGACTTAGCGGGTCGGTTCTCTTGGCCCTGCATAGGTTTATTGTGAAATCACATGGTTGTTACTTCCGGTTACTTTCCTGCCGTGCAGCAATTATTATTTACGATCATCAGCCAAGAAGCAGTGTATGGATCAAGACTCAAGAGTTACAGGTACGTAAGATTTATTTCCTTATCCCTATTTCTCCTCTCCTCTTATCCTCGATATGGGCTAGGAGGACACACATGGGTCTTGCAGCACTGGGAACCAGGATTCTGCCTTTCAAGATAAGCGCCATTCCTTTGGCAGTTGAAAGTGATAAACAACATTTGCTACCCATTTTTAATTTAATTTATATATATTCATTTTGTCCATATAATTTTAATATTTTAATTTCCCATTTTGCTCACCCATTTATTGTTATACACAGTCCTCTCAATGTTTCCTCTTCAATTTATATTTTGCTGTTTTCTATCAATTAGAGCCCACCCGAGGTATCTCACCTCAATTTATATTATGAATTATCTTTTCTGTATTTATTGTACAGAACCTACCAGAGGTTGAGATAATGGAGTGTAAAAAGAGCTCACTTATCTTTTATTTTATTTTTTATTTCCAGTTTTTATTAAAGAATCATTAATTTGTTTTTTTATGCTTGAAAACATAGAATTATATGTTATAATTTCAAAGTGCTTGAATTCTTTTTTTCGCTGAGAATAACTTCGTCAGCTGATACATGTTCAGCTTGATCAACAATCAAGAGCCCATATAATCTACTTACTTTTTTTTTTGTTTATTTTTATATCTTCTTAATAATACCATGCCGTTTATTCTGCAAAATCAAATCTACTTAAAAATTTAATGCGCAATGAAATGAAACATATTTTGCCGCATTTTCAAAAACAAATAGTGGCGATAGTGTGTGAGTGGGGAAAAACATGTCGGTAAAGTTAAAGGGGTGTAAGTTGTACCTTTCACTTGTGTGTTTGTGTTTAGTTTCACTGAATTTCTATTAGATATCTTTTGCAAATCGTTTACATGCCATCTAGGGCTTGCGGTGCCATAGTTTCGCCATTACTGCTCTAAGCTGTTTTTCCAATAGTTTAGTTAGTTTAGTTTAAGGAATAAGATATGTCCGAAAAATTCAGGGGAAATTTAATAATTCTTCATTTCAACTGCATTGATTTTCGAATAAGTTATATTGGTCTCCGATTGAACTAGAGACATTGCCATGCGGTATGTCTTATCAGTGATATTCGATGATTTATTTTTAATGATTGTTCGATTTTATTATATTATTAAATCAATTCGATGAGTTATTTCTCGTATTAATTCATTTTGATTTATTAAAAAAACGACAGGTATTAAATAAGTTAATTACCATAAGTTAGTTTATTCAATATAAATTCCCGGTCATCGACCGATTGCCAAGGTTAGTAATGATGATCATCTAATCCTATAGGTTGAATAGAATATCACGGACACACATGTGGGGAAGGGTGAATGAATAATTGCTTTATAACTGGACATCGGTGAACATTTACTGTAGTAATGGTGATTACAGTTATTCAGTAACGTATATCCCATTAAATATTGTTATTGAACAAATATAGGTAATCCTCTATAAAATGATTTTAGGTTTATTATCAGCCATTAACTTTGTATTGTTAATTACAGCTGGTTAATTTACAATAATCATTTTTTTTTATTTTATTTCACATTAAACAGTTTACAACAAAAGGATGATATAATGACCCATTAAATATTATATGAGACATACTATGTGTAAACCAGTAACGCACACTATACAAAGAAAGGGTTTACTAAAGTAAGCCCTTGAGGCTACTACAGACTACTATACCAGCAACAAGTCTTTACAACAAAATAAAGCTATCTATTGTTTGCTTTTCAAAATATTTTGAATAATATAATATTTAAACATGTTTACAATACAAGAGTAAAACATTCACCATATTTTACAGTATAAACATGTAATGTTTTTGTAAAAGAAATGTGCTTTTGCTTCATTTTTTTTTTTTAATACTATAATCGAGAAAGGATAGCCTTCTTCTTTTATAATCAACTTTAAAATTTATATTTGTTTATCCCTTGCAAGCGTTGTAATAAATTCAATGTATTTTGGAAAATGTTTACTTTCTCTTACCGCTGAGAGAGGTAAAAATGAAAATTAATAAAAAACTCATTCAGCCTTTTTTTTTTAGAATGCTCTTCTGCTGATGCTACTGACATGGCTACAGTCTGAACCATTATTACTTTCACCCACCGCTGTCAAATACTTCCAATGATTAACGTCTTTCGGCCTTAAGTAATACGAATAATCAATTCATAAAGAGTGGCTTCGTTTGGTGCATAAACGTCTCTGATAGCCGTAATAATATAAGGTTTCACTAAAAACACTCGAGTTTTGCCTGGTTGAGACTGCAATAATATAAGGAAAAATTTGATTTTAAGAAGAGAGGTTCAAGCATACAGAAAAATGACCATCATATTTTAACGTAAACTTACTTTATTTTGGGTCTTCAAACATTTTAAAGGCATTCACCAATGTAACAGCAACCAAAGAGAGTAAAGAGAAGAGAAACAAACCAACCACTCTCTCGGACTCGAGTGGGAGAAACTGTATAAATACAGTGACGGACAGTCCATGGGAACACAGTTGAACACAGTTCACTATAGTTCATCATCTCGCCAGTCACTTCGTTTTATTTTCATACCACTCTACCTTAACCATTCTCTTGTAAATAACTTCCAGTCAGACTTGTCTCATTATTATTATACATAGTTAACCAGTGTTTACCCAGTCTTCTCATTTCATCAACCAGACCTAAATTCTCTCTACCTAAAACATCCATTATGATAACACAATAATCAGATTGTGTTAATAAACCGTTTTGAGTTTCTCACTACCATAATTATTCATTTAGAAGAGGTTTTTCGTAGTCCAGAACGGTGTGTATACCCATTTTTGAGTTCATATTCAGTGAGATTTGATATATTGGTCATTGTGATAGTCGATAACCGTATGAAGATTTTCACCCAAATATCCAGATGTTGGCCGAACATCTAAAACTATTCAATGATCACAAAACAATATCAGGGTATCACGGAAAAATATCTCTGATGTTTACCTCCTCGTTACACATTCAACAAATGTAGGTTCTCTTTTAGCAAAGCGGTCGACCATATTCAGCTTATGGCAGCTGCGCACAAAATTCCAGCACATAGTAAAGAAAAATCCCATATATCTATTCTACTTAATATATAATCTCATATAAATTAAAAAGAACTTTTCCTGTTAACATATCATTAAGAAAAAAAACAAATTTTTACTTACTCTTACTCCTAGTAAGAGGAAGTATTGTAATCGTGTCAAATTTTCGATATCGAGTTATCACCGGGAATATCCGTTTTGAGGCCCCCTGAGTCCAAAAAAGTGGTTTTTAGCAAATGGTCTGTGTCGTGTGTGTGTGTGTTGTGTGTGTGTGTGTTGGTATGTATGTATGTATGTATGTATGTATATTATTATATGTATGTATGTATGTATGTATGTGAAACAGATAGTTCCACAAACGAAAAACTGTAGAGAAAGTTGAAAATTGTATTCCGTTTAGGATCACCATGGGATCTGACCACTACGTTATCTGTCAAAATTCCCGAACGGAAGTACCAATTTACTCGTGATTTTATTTTTTGCGATTTTCTCAAAAAGCTCCGACGATTTCCTTTTAAACTTGAAAACATAAACAACACATACAAAGAGTTACAAACTTTTATTTGAAACATTTCTCCGGGAAAATACAATGAAGGGCACTTTTTAGGGAGAGGTGGGGTTAGGTTTCCATCTAAAGTGCTATTTCAGTTTACTAGGCAATTCTGTCATCTAAATAATGTTAATTAGAATTAAATATGTTGTTGAAATTCCGAGTTTGAAAAAAATTGGATAACCGGAAGTGCGTTTACTTTACCACTTTATTAAATGATTTAGTCTCTTTTTCGCAATTTTCTCAAAAATGGCTTCGACGATTTTTTTGAAACTTCATGTATAAATTAAACATGGAAAGAATTTACATCTTTAATGAAAACATTTCTTGGGAAAAATTCTTGTGTAAAGGGCACTTTTAGGGGAAGGGTGGGGTTATGCTTTTCTCTAAAGTGCTATCATAGTTGATTATACAATTCTATCATCCAAACATAATTAATTAGAAATAAATAGATGGCTGAAATTCTGAGTTTCAAGAAAATTAGTAAACCGGAAGTGCGCTTTTAAAACTGAACAGTTTTTTCAGTTTTCGACGAATTTCATTAAATTTTTTTACACAAACTATAAAATTTGTCAATTATAATTTTGAGAACTGGAGTAAGAGAAAGTTGTGTGAGTGTTTCACACCAGATTTTTTTATAGTACAAATATAGCTACGTGTAATAACCAAAACTTACAATAATACATCATTTTTATGATTATTCGAACACATTTTCTACATCATAAATTTCTTTTATATTTCATTTTTGTTTCCAAAATATTACAGAGAGAGAGAGAGAGAGAGAGAGAGAGAAAGAGCGAAGCATAAAATTGAGACAGCAAAGTAAAATATCTTGATCCTTCTTATGTGATTTCGGTAGGTAAGAGCATGAAGCGGTAGAGTTTGGTAAGTAAACAAGATGGATGCTATGTGAATCTATAATTTTGCTTGTGGCGGTGAAAGTAAGCACACAAAGTATTTCATCTTCTCATTCTATCTTGAAAGCACAACTTTCAGTTTCAACTGTTCTATTTTAGAGTTGACTCTACAAGCTTAAGTCAGACCCTTGTAAGTTAATGTATGACATAGTAAATTCTTGAAAGTTAACAATCTAATTATCACTAGGTATTACATTATTACCAACAATGAAATAGAGAATTATTTCATTATTTGTTTACTATAATTGAAATGTTAAAACAATGTTCTTGATGTCGGAATCCATATTCGAAATATGGAATAATTACGTCTTCTTTAATGGGACTACTTTCTTCTATTTATGTATATATATATTTTTAAGATAGCCGAACTTATTCCATTTAGGTACCACTGCATGTGATACAGAGTTTCTGTAAAATCCATTAAGAGTGCGACTTTATTTACTGATTGCTTTATTTATTTTCTCTCACTCCTGGAGAGAGTATCCTATTACGATCATATAAAATTTTCGAAATTCATTTTTCACCGGAAATGCAAGTTTCGAGTTCCCCTGGATATGAAAAAAATGTATTTAGCTAATGGTCGTCTGTATTTGTATGTGAAAAAAGAAAAAATTTGCAGCGAGTTCAAACTTTTCGTTTAGGTACCACCACCGCATATGACTCAAATTTTTCCTGCAAAATCCATGAACAGGAAGTGCGACTTACTGTATTTTCCAGGTTATTTTTTACGTACATAAATTATCGATCGAATTTATGGGAGATTCTGAGGGAAGTATAGCGTCAATAAAATATATGTTTTTTGTTTTGTTTTTTTTATTACCTATATAATATTAATATACATTAGAAGCATTCATAGAATTCCAAATTTGAAGAAAATCGGTTAACCGGATTTGCGACCGGAATTTTTTTTAAAAACGGTTACAACGATTTTCTTTAAACTTGGAACGCTCGTTGCCAACTTAACAACGAATTACTTTTATGTGAAACATTAAATTGATTTTTAGACGCGTTTTTGATTAAGTTTAAATTTAAACTGCACAAGCTTTGTTGGTTTTGACAGATGGCGCGCCATACAAATCCGATCAGATATATACATCCGTTTAACCCCTAACATCTTTCTTTATGGCCAGTCCAACTAAAATATTGTAAACGTGGCAATTTTTAAGAAGAAAGTTGTTAATTAAATTGTATTGATTGGTATAAGAGAATCGCATTACATTTCTTTTCTTTTTTTTTTTTGGTTTTTGGAGATTTTTCTCGATAATGCCTCCAAAGATTTTTTTTGATTTCCCCTATTAATCAAACACTTTTGGCCTATAACTTTTATTTGAAATATCTTTCCTTGCATTTGATTTTTTTTGGAAAGTTCTCAAAGGAAATGCAACGTTAAGCTTTACTCTGAAGTGCCACTTCAATGTGGTGAATAGTCCTAGCTCATATCTAATATTAAGGAACATTAAGAGCATTGCAATATTTCCAAATTTGAAGAAAATCAATTAAACGTGGGTTTGTATTATTAAAGAATATATTTCTCGAAAACTGCCACAATTTTTTTTTACTTTCTCTTACTCCCAGTAAGAGGAAGTATTGCAATCGTGTCAAATTTTTACTTTCTCTTACTCCCAGTAAGAGGAAGTATTGCAATCGTGTCAAATTTTTACTTTCTCTTACTCCCAGTAAGAGGAAGTATTGCAATCGTGTCAAATTTTTACTTTCTCTTACTCCCAGTAAGAGGAAGTATTGCAATCGTGTCAAATTTTTACTTTCTCTTACTCCCAGTAAGAGGAAGTATTGCAATCGTGTCAAATTTTTACTTTCTCTTACTCCAGTAAGAGGAAGTATTGCAATCGTGTCAAAATTTTACTTTCTCTTACTCCCAGTAAGAGGAAGTATTGAGGACTCCCAGTAAAGAGGAAGATTGCAATCGTCAATTTTTTTTTACTACTCAGTAAGAGGAAGGTATTGCAATCGTGTCAATTCTTACTTTCTCTTACTCCCAGAAGAGGAAAAGTGCAATCGTGTGAAATTTTTGAATTCGGAATGGCTAACTACTCAGATATCAAACTTTCACTATTTTAAAAAAGTTCTAGGGAAATTTGACATTAAATTTAAAAGTATTGTTGGTGGCAGACTGCTGGTCTGTAGCAGAGTACAGCAACAATCGTATACAAGTACCTGCTATCAGTGCTGAAAACCTACATTTTCGCCTGTATTTTTTTTTATGTAAAGAAAATAAGGCTAATTTCCATTATGAAGACTATTTTATGTTGTAAATTGGATGTTGAGGTTCGGTCATACAAAAGAACTCTTTTTAAATTTCTACCGAAGTTTCGGCAAATTTATTGCCTTCTTCAGGGTCTGTACAAAGGTTTTAATACAAATCAATAAAAAATAAAAACAGTTTAAAATATGAACTTAAAATAAATATTTTCAAAATAATTTTTTTTAAAATAAACTATATAAATAAACTAAATAAAAAGTATGATATATAGCACATTTAAATTTATTTCAAACTATTTTTGTAGAACAGATCAATAATAAACTAAATCACAACTATTAAAACTTTGACAATATATGGCATATATAAGAGAAAAGTATGGAAATAATTTAGGAAATGTACTTACAAAAATTTTCAGCTAGAATTACAGTAATAATTACTCTAGTTTAACCTGTGACATACCGTCACCAAGTGTTACGGACATTGGATGAATCAAGGATTACAAAGGGCTAGGAGAGCGGATGGGAAAACCGTGTATTAGTCTGCATGCTGTTTTGGAAATTCCAGGAGATTGTTATAACTGAGGAATAGGTTTTTGGTGTCTGTCCTAAAATTGATAGATAATTTTTTTTTTTTTTTTAATATGAATCATTTCCAATATATTTCTTCTTTTTTTTTTATTATTATTGTTGATGGAGAGAATTTTAATGTTTTCCATGTCAAATTCATGTTTGTATTGTATGCAATGCAATTACAAATATTGACAAGAAATTATTCATATCAAATATGAAGAATATTTTGCAATCACGATTCTATTAACTACTATAGTGGAAAGCACTATGAGTTTTTCATCCATATATTTTCTTGTTTTACTTTTCGAATTTTCGACAAAGATCGAAAGCCAGAAATCGATCAGACAGAATACTAACGGATAGGGGATTGGGACGGAGACAATGTAGTCAAATATATACAATTGAAGCATTACATCAGATTCCACTAGGAATAGTACTTAGCCAAACAACAATTATTGATATATAATAATAGTTGACAGATATTATCGATCGATAAAATCATCTATGTCAACTTGTCTTGTCTTTGCTTTTGAGTGGTATAGTATCATATAACTATTATTATTACAATAGTATTGTAGTTATAATAATATTGTATGATATTGTTCAATATACTGTATATATTATAATATATGTAATATGTGCATAATAATTGTCCAATTTATTGTAAAACATATATTTTGAGAAGTTAGATATCTGTGACTATATGTGTATGTATATATGTATTTAGTTATGCAGTAGAGACCTTTGTTTGGCTCGTTCTATGTCGCATTCACTTCACACACACACGCGCGCACACACACCGACACAGTCAAATCTAAACTATAGAAATTGGTGATGGATAGATGCTTTTGCGATAGAGCTATTATTAGTATCTTTAATGGATACATTAATAGATTAACAGTAATTAAATAAGCTGTTACTATTGAATACGTTCTTTAATACTTAACACTAATTAAGTAGTTGTTTATTGAATAAACACTAATTCCATTCTATAAAGATAATTAATAAAAAATAAATATAGAAATAAAAGGAAATTACTTAGTTCCATAAAACTATAATTTCTTCTTTTTTTTTTAATTTAAGGCGCGTCAACTTGTATGGCCATTGGCGCCCGGAGCCTTCTCAAAGCACTGCCGGCCTCCAGACAGTGTTCTCTCGTTACAGACAACACTGTCTAACACCGACAGTGAGTTGTAGAGGCTCCTAGGAAAAAAAAATCTAAGGGTAGCACAGCTGGACTCGAACCGGTGTCCTCCAAGTGGGAGTCTAGTGCGCTAACCACTTAGCCTAAAAACTATAATTATGAATTTCTTAATGATTAAACAATGGAGCAAATATAGCAAGACAACACAATACCAGTTAGATCTCTCCGTCGGTATCAGTAGGTTGTTCGTCAACAGGGGAAGATAGAGCACGAAGAAACCATTACTATCTTTGAACTAATGACGTTGAACTGGATGCCGGGAATTATGTAAAGCGAGGGCCATACCAGAGCTCTAGTGGAATCATTTTAGTTAAGCGGCGCTAATAATCCCAGTAGTTGAAGCGTCTCCCCTCTCCCACAAAAGAAATACCAGTCTCGTTATGAAATCAATCTTTATTTATATTTCATTAGAGATGTGAACTATTTTCAAGACATAATTTCATTTTGATGTCAATACCAGTAATTAAGAGGCAGTCTTGCGATCATATCAAATTTTGAGACTTGAATTTTCTATGGAAATGCATTGCATGAGTTTCTTTGTATGAGATTCGTGTAGGGGTAGTTTACAAAGTAGCGAATTTCACTGTGGTCTAGTAGATAAGGTTGGCTTCCTTCAGTGACCATTTTTTTCCCTTATTTGTTTGAAGTAATCATTTGCCAAGTAAGGAATGCCAAGGGTGACTGATTATATAAGATGGTGTACTACAATTTTCTCAAGGATATACTAATCCCTAGCAGCCAACAGCCGTCTTGCAAATCTAAAGCAAGTCTGTGAATGCAAGTGTTTAGTAAAAAACAAGAAATAAAATAAAAAATAAAAGAAAATTAAAAGATGAGAGGGGGGCGCCTCTTATAGGCTTTCCAGTCCCTTTGGTCGGCTCTGCTAAGTAAAAAAGAAATGAACATAAAAGAAAAGGGGTGAAAATATTAAGTGGACTGTATATATGTTGAGATTGAATAAAGAATAAAGAGCGAGCAAATGGGCTCATGTAATATGTAATATGAACAAAATGAATATTAAATTAAATTTAAAATAAGTAGCAAAAATATTTATTATCTTCAACAAGCCAAAAGGAATGACGCTTACCTTAAACGCCGAAACCTTGAACATTAGTGTGGTTCGACTCAATTTCTTTAGCCCCCATATTTTTGGGGGGTCAAGGAAGTGGAAAATAGGAAAAGGAAACGATCCTATGTGCATGTAACTCCAGAGTCTTAATCCACACTACTGCTTGGCTGATGAGTCTTGATAAATAATTTAAACGGGCTCCTGGAAACTGCAAGGCCGGAGAAGCAACCGGAAGTAAACCATGTTCTTGTACAATCAACCTCAGCAGGCCGGGAGAATCCGGAGGCACTCACTCGATAAGAGACCAACTTATTAACACTAACCCCGAGGAAAACCAGAAGTGGCAACACTTGGGTTTTCACGTAAAAGGAAAGCGGAAGTGGTCTAAACTGTATAAGTAGACTGTGCCGCAACATACAACTTCCTTGCCCGAGCGTTAGTTAGTGACTGACTAGAGAGGGCAATAAAAAGGGACTACCCCCTCTCTACATTTTGGACACAGCCTATAAATTGACAAATTATTATATTCTGACGGCGGCAAATTTAAATTCGGATAAGTACCAAACAGCAAAATTTGTGTGTATTCACTTCTCTTCATGGGAGGTCTTCTGAGTATGAAAAAACTGTGTGAACAGAATAAATCACTTGAAAAAAATCGCAGAAATCTCAAACTTATGATTAATATGTTCAGAATCATCAGAGAAATTCGACAAGAAAGCTTCTCAATTCAAAAAAGAAAAAACGGCAAACGCTAATGCAATATACAGCAAGATTTTTCCAGTTTGACGCGAATTTTTTCCACAAAAAAAAAAAAATGATTCTGGCAATTTTCTTCAAATATCAAAACTATCATGATAATTTTGAAAAAATTATCCGTGAAAATTGATTTTAGGAACCTTCTGTATGGGGAGGGGCGATTTGTGGTATCATCAATTCTTTTATCTTGTTAGCCACAACCATGCATAATTATCTGCCAGTTAATATAAATTCATTGATTGGGAATGTTTTCACACACACACACACACACACACACACACACACACACACAACACAACAGAACACAGTTACACACACACAAAAGAATTTATAATGAAAATAAATATAGTTGGTTTATTTTGACGTAAAATTTGGAATATTTTATCTTGTCTAAGGAAAAAAGAAATTAATTCAAAATTTTAAACAGATTGAGGATTTTTCTTATGAAAAATTTATTTATTTATTTCAATAAAAAAAAAAAAAAACACCCTTTGAAATTGTGTTTAATAATTTAATAAAAAGGAAGTTCCCCCAATTCATTTTTATTTATTTAATTTAAGTTTATTACTCTTATGAAATAGAAATGTATTTTTATTATTTATATACACTTTTTTAATTATTTAAATTGCGTAAATTTATGTACTTAGGTTTAAAAATGTTCTTTTCTTTTTTCTTTTTTTTTTTCATTAATTTTATTTATACGAGTAAAAAACAAATATCCCTTTGAAGAATTGAATTATCTTTGTATTAAATAAATAGAAATACTACACAGACAGATATACATACACACGCACCATACAAACCAAAAATTATTAAAATATTTGGATAAAGAAAGCAATTAATTTAACCAGCTTTATTATAACATTTTTACTTGTTTTTTTTATTTTTATTTTATTATGGACATTTTTTTTTCTTTTAAGGAAAGCTATATTTACTCTTAAAAACCAATTTTTTATTTTACATAATGTATACTTTTTACTTTTTTCCTTCTTGCTGGTTTAAATATGGTTCTATAATTCAGAAAACATCTCCTTTATCCTTTTTAATTTGTTGTCTTATTGAATTAGGATCGTGATAAATTTTCGAAACATGTGTTACCCTGAAAGTTCATGTTTTGATGTCAAAGAATTTGGAAACACAAAAATTATGGAATAATCATTTTTTTGTACGTTTATCAATAAAAAAATAAAGATCGTAGGAAACTCAAATTTCGACATTTTATTTAGCTACGATTAAGAGATCTGAAATGAAGAGCCGTCAACCGCTATTTATTCAACATTTCTTTTGTTATTGAAGTGTTTTCTTCTATTAAATGTAAATATGGCTTTAATTTGCGGGTAAGGGTGGGAGTGCAAATTCTGATGTATTTATTTTAATTTTATTAGTCAGTTTTAAAATGATGTTATTATAAAACCAATGTGGTTTTAAGATTTAATACGTTTATGTTGCGGTGGATAATTATACGTTGTCTGAATTTCCGTTTGATCTGAAATGAACCAGAGAATATTTAATTGTCTGGTTCATTTCATTAAAACTCATGCCTTAACACAAATTTTCTCTGGGCATGGTCCCCATATGAAATATTTATATACGTTTCACCTCGCTTTATTACCCTATTGTTCTTGCCAGGACACTATTATCCAGGATGTACATCATTTTATATTTGATTGTCCATTACTGGAGAGAAGTAGAGCCCAATTAGTTCGGCATATTACGCTACAAGGGGAAAGTTGGCCGATTCTTAGAAGCAAATTTATAAAAAAAAAAAAAAACATAGAAATATTTAGTAAATTTGTAAATAACATCAGTTTAATTACAATTAAATAATTTATAAACTTTTCATTTTATCTGCATATTGTCATTGTTCATTTCTTCATATTGTTTATAAAATCATTACTCACATACTATTTACTGTTTTTTAGTTGAAATGTGTCATCTGAAATTATTTAATTTTCTTTTATTAATCTGTGTTCATATTTATTTAAGTTAAAGTTTATATTAATGTACTTTATTACATGTAGTACCGAAGGTGTGGTGCATGTAGAAAATAAACTCCCCAGGGGTAGGGTTACTGACAAAGGGAAACAAAAAAAAAAACAAAAAACCAAAAACCAAAAAGAGAATAGTTAATGTCTGCAGTGGAGTTTTATTGTGGCTTGGACAGAGTAAAGTGTAGAAAAGAAATGTACACTGACTGAACACTGATATACTAACAAAGTACTGCATGGACTTTACAAAACTCGTATAGAAAGATGGTAAGGAAAGATGGAATATAGTGTGAATATAAATGGCAGACTGACCTGGCAGAATACTGACGGCACATGATTATGGTTTTTAGAAGTCTGTATTTGCAAGATTGAATTGTAAATTCGACAGAGTCCTAAACTTGGAATTTTTTTTGTTCAGAGCTAAGAGCAAAAGAGTGGTTGTTATGTGCTGGTAACCACCCTTTGCAACGTTAATATCATTGAAGGAAATCATCAAATAAAATTGGAAATTTAAAGACACAAATTTATAGTAGGTTGTGCGAGAAGTCTAATGTGCACATGACACATCAAACACACGATCTGACACGTACGACTTTCCTTAATTGCCATTTACTTAGTTCTGATTTTGTTTATAGATTGATTTATACGAGTATTACCCAGCTGCAAGCTTCAATAACTGAAAATATTAATAAGATAAAAAAAATCGCAGTTCCGGTAAACCGATTTTCATTTAGTGTGGAATTAGCTCAATAGTAGCGCGCTTGATTAGCAACGCGGGGGTCCCAGTTTTGAGTCCAGCAGTGCTGTCCTTAGGTTGTATCTTCCTAGGAGCCTCTACAGCTCACTGTCTTATATAGTAAACAGTATTGTTTGTTAGGAGAGATCACTGTCTGGAGGCCGGCAATGCACTGTGAATGTTCCAGGCGCCAGTGACCATAGCTATTGTCGCGCTGAAATTAAACTATATAAATAGATAAATAAAATTAAGACAGACATGTTAGTGCTCTCTCATCTCATATTTGTCTGATATTTAAATAAAGAGCGGTTTGAAACGGTTTTATTATTTTTCTTATTATATCCAACTTGGATGATCTAACAAGTGAGAGAGATAGATAATATTTTATTGTTTAAGATAAACTTGTACAATGAGTCTGGTATATACAATTTTACATATTAAGAAAAAAAAAAAAAAAAGAAGTAAATTATGAAAAACAGAACAGAAACAAAATAAACAATTCTTCTGAAAAATATACATACTGTAACATTAAAATAATAATAATATTAATAAATAAGAAATGAACTAATGTTTTTAATATAAAACCAAGAGTACAGACTTAACAGTAATAATGAGACAGTATCCAGAGATAAAACACCTTTACATTTTTTTATTTGGTTCTTAAGTGGTTTTTCTAATGGTGTTTAAGATAAACAAAAACAAAGAATTTATTTTTTGAATGCTGTCTAAATTCAGCAAGCGATTTAATTGGGCGTCACTCTCAGATTCTGTTAAATAGTGTTTTAAAAACTTTTCACGGTTACTATAGTTAGCCTGACATTCTACCAACAGATGATGCAACGGATTTAAAATTATTTGTTGACAAATTGGGCAGTCTTGATCGGATGTTATGTTGAGGAGAGAACCTTTGAAGAACAATTTTATCATATTGTCACCACTGAGCCTCAATTGACTAACTATTCTTAATTTTTCGAAGTTAATGTTGTATTTCAAATAGGTTTGTGGTTGGTAATAGTTGAAGTCAGTTACACGTCTGTATGTGGAACTAAATTTTGAATTAAGAGCCCGATCTATATCTTTACTAAGTGAGGTGTTTAGTAGTTTATCAACTACATCATTTGAAATAAAATCACTGTCCATTGTATGAAAGATATGTACGTCACCTAATGATTCCCCCCAGGATCTAACCATTGACACCCAGTTGTATTCATTGCTATAATGATCATTGGTATCCAGGGAGCATAAAGATCTGAAACATTGTTTCGGAAGCCTATTTTCAGGAAGAGAGAGTAACTTTATCCAATAATTAATGGTTCTTTTAAAAACAAACGAACTTAACGGAGCTCTACCAGTTTCAAGCCTTATCATGTAGTGAGGGGTATATTGTGGCCAGTAAAATAAACTTTTTAGAAATTTAGTTTGTGCTGTTTCCAACACATCCAAATACCTTAAAGCCCACACCTCAGAACAGTATAAAGTTGTTGATGCTACCATAGAGTCAAATAGAGCCATTTTTGTTTCCCAAGCGTCGCTTTTGCTCTTTATTAAAATGTCCCTAACTTTAGCGCCGGCTATTACCGACTTTTGTAGAAAGAAATCTGAAGCGGCTTTAAATTTTCCACTCGCAGAAAAGGGGACTCCCAGATAAATATAGCTTTTACAATAATCTAACTTTAAACCCCTATAAAACAGCGGCTTCAATCGCTTTAATCTGGGTGACTTATGGAACACTAAAACTTTTGTTTTTTGGGAATTTATTGATAAACAATTATTAGAACAATACTGATCCAAGAGTTTTAAATTTTTCTGTGCATCGTACCAGGAGTATCCAAATATTACCAGGTCGTCTGCGAACAAGAGCATATTAATCTGAGTTGAAGCAGTGAGTTTAATTCCGTTCGCTTCATTTTCTTTAAAATAAGACACTATATCGGCCAAAAATAAAATAAAGAGGACCGGACTAAGACTCTCCCCTTGTAACAAACCAGTAGATATTCCTATTTCTTCTGATAATTCATTTTCCAACTTAATCTGCATTACGGCACTGTCGTAAAGGGTCTTCATAATTCTAATAATTTTTCCACTTACACCCATTTTGAAAAGTTTATCCCACAGTAAATCATGTTGAACCCGATCGAACGCTTTCTTAAAATCCACAAAAGTCGCATAAATATATGCTCCTTTTTTCTTCAGATTTATGGTAACAAGCGACATCAGAGTAAATACATGGTCAAGACAACCCCTTCCCTCACGAAAGCCAGCTTGTTCTTCTGGCAGAAAGCCCCAAAATTCAGCCCAACTTAGAAGCCTACGAGCTAGAATGCTAGTAAAAAGCTTTGTTATATTATTCAAAATAGCTATTCCCCGGTAATTATCAAAATCCTTTTTGTCCCCTTTCTTGTAGATCAAGCTTAATTTAGATTTAGACCAAGATTTAGGAACGGTTTCTTGAACTAGAATAGTGTTGTATAAATTTAACAAATAATGTTCCCATTCAGCAGGGAGGCTCTTGTAAATTTCATAAGAAATATTGTCAAATCCTGGAGTTTTGTTTTTCCCTGCAACTCTAATTGCGAATTGTAATTCGTCTAAAGTTATAGGATCATCCAAAAAAGGATCGGCAACTGAAAAAAATAATGTATCCGATAACAATTTCTCACCGAAAAGTTTTTTGTAATAAACAGACCAATTCATCCCTATCTCATTAATTGTCGGTTTGTAACCCTTAACTGATTTTATAGCTTTCCAAAACTGGGAGCTGTTTTTAACATTTCGAATATTTTCTAAAAATAGGATATGATTTTCTTTTTTCTTCTGATTGATTAAATTTCTATATGAAGATCTTTGAACAATATAATTTTCAAGGAGTTTAGGATGTTTATGTTTCAAGAAAAGTCTATATTTGCGCCGAAGAATAGTTTTTTGCTTTCTACACTCATGATCATACCAATCATTCTTGGCCAACTATTGTAGACGACTGTTCTGCTTCCTATAAGACAACATTGCTGAATCAGCGAGCGCCTGTTCCAAAGCCTCAATAAAATTAATATACAGATTACTAATGTCACTATCATTGAAATAAATTCTTTGTGATTGTTTTAAACTATTTTGAAAAGAAAATACCTTATCATAATCCCATCTAATAGTTTTCACTAGTGAATGTTTTTCTTTAACACAAGATTTATTTATCTTATTAAATTGAATTAAATGCGGTATTTCTATAATACAGGTACATAATAGGTGGTCATAAGATTCTGAAATTAAATCAACAGACAAATCACAAAACAAATTAAACATATTTTCATTAATCCAAACCAAATCAATGGTACTTTTACCTCTGGCAGTTATATTTGTAAATTTCCCCGGACTATCTGACAACGAACGGCCGTTACATAAAAAGAATCCTAGGGCCTCCATTGTTTCAGATAATAATTTACCTCTTCTGTTAATTACAATATCTGAAGATGTTCTCGCGCCAATAAGTTGAAAATTATCAAAAATATCATCATCAAAACTATTCAAATTGCCAATTCGGCAGTTAAAATCCCCTAACAAGACCATATTACTATTAGGATATTTAGATTTAATTTTAATAATTGTGTTATTCAATAATTCAAGCTGTAATTCTATATCACATAAAGGAGTCAAGTATATATTTCCAATTATAATAAATGTATGTTCTATTAATATTCCTATAAACAACCAATAATCCTTCCTATCTATAACTTCAGTATGATGTTCAAACTGTTTTTTGACTAGTGTTAACAAGCCTCCACTCGCTCGCCCTCGCACATTAGTTTTAACAGCTAAACTAACAAATGGCATATAATCAGAAAAAAAGAACGGAAGTTGAAACTGGTTATTTAATAGCCAAGTTTCAGCTAAACAGATTACCAGATTATTATTAAATAGATTTATTTCATCATTCATTAATTTAAATAGACTTCTAAAACCACTAATATTACAAAATGCTATACTAAATTTAAATTTAATATTCTCAGTACCTTTAGCTTTCTTAAAATTTTCAGTAGATAGAAGAGTTGGTTCTGAAATATCCAAAGAATCAGTTCTGAAACTCTGAACTCTGGAATACTGGTTGTCATGGTCATTACTAGGTGAAAATAGATCGAATTCGGAAGTGCTGCCTTCAGGACGCCTTTCAGCCGGGAAACGACTTGACAGATGAGGGTGATGAGGGACGAAATCGAAAATGACCAAGCCTTTCTTTCACACTGTCTAATTTTAGTCTTTTCTTCATTTGCTCCGCCGTAGTAGCAGTGTCCAGGCTCCCGCCATTAATCAGTTCTTCAACCTCTTTGAGAGTGTAAAAGTCACCTCTAAATTTAAAAGTTCTATTCCTATACATTACAGAGCTATCAAGACTTTTTAGTTTGCTTAAACAGGCAAAAATCCTCTTTCCTTCCTCACGCTCTTCCAGTGTCCGGTCGTGATTCAGTCGGTAGTGTTTCTGCTGCAAGTATTCTCTCTTGCTAAATATTTTCCTCTTCAGTAAATTACTGCTCAAGGAAACCAGTACAGGTCGAGGATCAGCTCCTTTCCCAATTCTAAAACAATTATTGATCTCTTGATCAGTAACAGTTATTTCGGCTTCTGCACAGATCTCTTTAACTTTTTCTACAATGTCTTCGTTTTCAGTTTTAGGCACATTGTAAATTACGAAATTATTTTTGCGTACCTGACTATTTAGATACTTCACTTGTTCCGACAAGCGTGTATTTTTTTCTTCCAAGTTTTTACATTTTATTTTTAGTTCAGAAAATTGACCCATCATGTCCTCCATTACTGTTAATGCTTTCTCTAGAGTGGTTTTTATTTCTTTAGTTTCATTAAGATTTTTTTTTATTTCATTCATTATATCTTCATTCGAAAATGCCATTTTTATATTTTAATAAGTTGAAGTAGAGCAAGTAAAAATAAACTTGTCTCAAGGCAGGTCTCAGAGTCCACAAACAAACACTAAAAATATCAATAAACAAAACAACACATTGATAAGAAACTTATCCAATATTGTTGTAATTCAACCAAAATCTTCTCTTTTGTTTTTCTCCAAAACCATAAAACAGAAAATCTTTAAATTTTTCACTTATTAAGATTTAGCACTAATTATAATGTACACCAAGTTCCACCAATATCGGCCACTGTTTTCCCACTCAAAAACACAAAAATTTAAGAGACGATGTTAACTGTACACGTACACGTACCAGACTCCTCATGATCTAACAAGTGTCTACAACAAAAATTTCAGTTTCTGTTATCTGTACCCGAATTTTCAATGAAATGGTCTTTTCTATTTTTCATTTTATTTTTTTTTATGTTTTATTGTATAATGTTAATATATATTTTTTTTTTGGCTACGTCCATAGTTTTTTAAATTTTCCAAAATGCCCAAAAATTGCATAGAGTTGTTACTTTAATATTAGTAACGTGTTGTAGAAATTTTACACTTACCACACTCACTTTGGGGAAACACATATTATTCTATAAAAACAATTTCATATACTCACCTTTGATGATCCTAGACTTTTTTTTATTTTTATTATACTTCAAAAGGTGTGGAAAATCTAATTTTTCCATCTTTTCTGTTTTCAGCTTTTTTTCTAGTAAATATGAACCTTTCAGAGTTTATATTTTGTGGATGATGTATATGATCTCTCTAATTCAACTCACTTCCCATTTTCTTGTAGCTGGTTTTCCCTGATAACCCTAATTCAAAAAAAAGATGAAATCTAAAAAACTATGTATATTGGTGAAACTGCAACCAAGTTTTTAAGATTTCAAGTCAAGAGAATAAGTTTTCAAGTTCATGTATTATAATATAGTCGTAAAAGTGTTTGCGTGATGATATAATTAGCCCATAAAAACGCAATATTAAAAATGTACTAATTAAAGCATTGAGATGTGCTGTGATTTTTGTATCAATCACGTCTTTGACGTCATCTGTTATTGAACTGATTCATCCAAATTCAGGACACAATTATATTATTCAATAGTGTGACTACAATGGTAATTTTTTTTTTTTTGAGTTACATATTTCATGTATGCTGTTTGAGGTTTTAGTTTCATATAAATGTCTTAATATGAACGTTCTAATTTTATTATTATTTAATCTTTTTTGACTCTGAATGTATTGAACAAGTTGATGGCATTTATTTATGAGTTCAACAAAAATAAGGCTTTTGAGCATGAGCGCATGTCAAATTGGTTTCTAAGTAGTTTCTTATATATGTTGCCTTTGTAAATTAGTTTTCTATAATATTGTGAATATAGAAGATTTTTCTTAAATTACTATAATTTGGGAATAGGGCTCATTCCTCTCATAGACACCTCGACGACACCTTCCATACTTGGAGACATGCATATACATAAATATGCCAAAGCAGTTTCTGGACCAGTGAAGAAGAGACTATGTATGAGAGATAGTTGTTTAATTTGTGCGAACCTATTCAACAATCACACGAACTTAGTGCTTACAATGGAATCTGATTATTCCAGCAACTGCGTAACCCGTTCATCCAAAATATATAACGAAATTTGCTTTAAAATCAAAACTTTCTTTATTCGCTGATACGTCTCAGTTCAATCAAAAAATGTACCTGTCTTTTATTTTATCATTTTTGCATGAAAACTTGCAAATAAGTTTTATCATAATTATAAAGATTTTTGCTATAGTAAAAATTGTAATTAATTTACACCTTAACTTTATTTTACAGGTAAGTTGTAAGACTGCTAACTTCAGTTACTTTACAAGAATGTTTGCACCATACAATACCGTAAGTTATTAACTGGATTAATTTATAATAATTATAATGGGAAATTTTAGTAATTTAAAGCATGGTAGAAAGCTCCTTTAGGGAATGTATAGAAAACTTTATTATGTATTTAATGTGTAAAATATGTTGATATTAAATATGAAGTTTAAAATAATGAGCCACTAGAATAGCGCTAACTTTATATAATTTCATTTTGTTATTAATACCCTACAGCTAATTCTTATAAAATATTTCAAGAAAATATTACACAGTGTTTCAAATATTCTAAACACGGGGGGGGGGGGGATCCTGATTATGACATTCCATTTTTCGAACAAACAAACAAACAAATTTTTCGTTCAGGCCTATTTGATATAAGCAAATAGTAGTAATGTATTAGAAGGTAAATGGATGTCAAAATGTCAATTCCTCTTGTGATGTCTATCACATATTCACTGAGTTGAAAGCATTTGCTGAGCATCAAAGAGCTTTATGTAGATTAAGCTAATGATTTATTTCATCTTAAACACTTTTATCTTCACTTGAATAAAGACATTCATTGAAAGCTGCAACAGATGCTTAAACCTTTCAGATATATTTCAAAAATTTCTTTGATCTCATTCTCTCCTCTTTTTATCCTGTTTTTATTGTTAATTTCATTTAAACAAGGATCTATTTTTTTTTTTTACTAACAATTTAAAATAATTTGAAATAAATCAATTTTATAGTGAACTTAATTAATTTTATTTCTCTCCTTTATTCAAAGTAAGATGCAATTTTAACAAATTTAGAATTTGATTTTGGCTTATGATTCTTCAAGTTTTAAACCGAGTACATAATTAAAATGCTTTTCTTCGATATAGCTGTTAGCCGTATTAATTTGACAATAATTTGGGAAATAAATGAACGGGCTTCAGTGCACGGAAATACATGTATGCTTTTAGGCGTATTGATAATGCGCTTTGAAAAAGGAAAAACATGGTAGAGGAAAGCTCGAGAACACTCTTTTCCCTCTGAAATTAAATTTATCAAAAACAAAAGTAAGATTCTACAAATTGGTGATTTTTATATCATTTACTAGAGAAAAGTTGGATTACTTACAATTGTAACAAATTAAATGCACACAAAAAATTGATAATTTGACGAATTCCTCGAACTAAAAGTTGAATGAAGTGTGTGGCAGTCATTTGCAATAAAGAACCAATTTAAAAAAAAAAAAAAAAATAGAGCATGATCAATTTAGAAGAATGGGTTCAAAATGAAACAATCAGGAAAGCTGAAATTTAAAAGTGAGTTAGCTATTGTCGATTTATGGTTGGCTAGCTTTCATACCTAGTTTTCTACTAAAAAAAAAAAAAATCTGCTGTGAAACACTCACACAATTTTCTCTTACTCAAAATTATAATTGACAAATTTTATATATTTGTGTACCAAATTTAATGAAATTCGTCAAAAACGGAAAAAACTGTCCAGTAAAAGTGCACATCTGGTTTACTAATTTTCCTGAAACTCGGAATTTTGGCCCATCTATTTATTTCTAATTAATTTTGTTTGGATGATTGAATTGTATAATCAACTATGATAGCACTTTAGAAGAAGCTGTAACCCCACTCCTCCTCTCAAAGTGCACTTAAATGAATTTTCCCAGAGAAATGTTTTAAATAAAAGTTGTATCTCTTTGTTTGTGTAGTTTATATAGGCAGTTTCAAGAAAATCGTCGAAGCCATTTTTGAAGAAATCGCGAAAAACTGAAAAAATCATTTAGTAAAGTGTTAAAACAAACGCACTTCCGGTTATCCAATTTTTTCAAACTCGGAATTTCAACAACATATTCAATTCTAATTAACATTTTTTCGATGATAGAATTGTTTAATCAACTGAAATAGCAGTTAAGATGAAAACCTAATCCCACCCCTCCCCCAGAATTGTCCTTAAATGAATTTTCCTGGAGAAATGTTTAAATAAAAGTTGTAGGCGTTTGTATGTGTTGTTGATTTACCAAGTTTGAAGAATTTCGTCGGAGCCATTTTTGAGAAAAATGCAAAAAAGAAAAAAAAAACAACTAGTAAAGTGGTACTTCCGGTTGAGGAATTTCGACAGATGAGCCACCGTCAGGTGCCATGGTGATACCTAGCCGGAATATCAAGTTTCAACTTTCTACGTTTTTCACTTTTTGAGCTATGCTGTTTACACACATACACACACCAACACACACACACACAACACACACACAGAACATTTGCTAAAAACCACTTTTTTGGACTCAGGGGACCTCTAAACGGATATTTCCGATGAAAACTCGATATCGAAAATTTGACACGATTCCAATACTTCCTCTTACTAGGGAGTAAGAGAAAGTAAAAACAGGGATAACAAGGCATTCTTGGACTAGAAACTGCCCAGTTTATTATCTGTTATTACAAGAAATACATTTTTTTTTAAAGTTATTCCATGGTGAACCGGAAGTATCATTTACAGATTTTTCTTTTAGTTTTTCGTAATTTTCTCTAAAATGTAGCGAATCTATTTATCAATATAATAACTCTTCAAGATCTTTGCAACCTTGCAAAAAAAAAAACTATTACAACGTTAATAATCATAATATAATGATAAACTGGGACAGACTAAATACTATACTGTGAAAATAATAGTTTAGATAACATCTATATGGAAAGAAATTAAGCAGAGATATATAGCTCAGTTCTGAAACTTACACATTCTCCTCCCCCCTGTCATTGGTGGTACGTTAGGGGCCATTTACACAAGATTGTGTTTGGAACACAAATGATGGCGGCCGCACTTTTGTAACGTGAAAACGTTTGGAAGATTGCCCAAGATTGGTTAGAATTACAAGAGATGCAATAGAGCCAACTTATCTCTTATACAGGCTGACAGGCCGCATACATAGATCGCTCTGCCTCCTACAACAGAGTTGCAAACTCCTTATTATTTTTTTTTTCGGTGAATTTTGTCCAAATATACCTTTTTTCTTTTTTAATGGACCGTTTAATATTGTTTAAAAGTCACACCTGTTGGATGACGCTTTTTTTCATTTACATTTTCCACAAATTTAAATATTAAGCGGTGTAATTTAAAGCATCATGTATTATACATATTTACATAAATGTTACCATTTTTTTTTCTTTATCACCAAACTTCCTTAATTTCTTCTTTAGATCCGTTTCTTACTTTCTCTTCCTCTTGTAGAATGAAAATATAGCGATTTATATTTTACATTCCGTTTAGGTAACAATAAAAGGATTTGACAAAATATCTGTCAAATTGAAAGTGCTATTTTAATTTTTATTATATATTTCTTAAGACATTTGCTCGAAAATATTTAAAAAGATTCTGCATACTAATTACATATATATATATCATCTTTATTTCAAACATTTTTCGGGAAAAATTAATTTCTAGCGCACTCGCCTTTGGTGCGAGAATTCATGGTTCGTGGTTCGATTCGCGTGAGGACAAAGTCAGTTTTAACCCAGCATCATGAAAAAAAAATGGGAAGCTACAGTAGGTAGCGCGCCTAGGTAGCAAAGGTCAGAACTAAACTGCGAGGAAACCACATATCTTCCAATAGTCTGGCCAGCCTTGGTCCTTTATGGACTGTTTTTTTTAGAGATAGATTAGATTAGATTACATTGGGGAGGGCCACGCCTCATTCCACTACGACGTACATTAAGAGGTCTATTGTGGATCCCCTGGGTTTATAGCACATCTTTCAGCTTCGCCCTCTTAATCAGGCCTAGCAAAGCTGAAAGTGGCTTCGTCATGAAGCTCGTGGCTTCGGGATTACTAGTCCCCAGTTGAAGAAACCTTGTTCTTGCCTGTCCGGCACACTCACAAAGGATGTGCACCGGGGGGTTTCCTGAAGAAACGACATAATGCGTTGCCTGCAAATAATAAATAGTGCGTGTGTCTATTCAGCCTACAGTGCCCAGTTAGTAGACCCACTATTAGCCATATATCCCATCGGCTATGGCTCATTAGGTCCTTGGTAAATTTAAGCAAGTGTCTCTTAATAAAGAGTTTCACCTGCCTCTGCCCTGGCGTACTTTCCTACCATCGCAGACGCTGGTCTTCTATCCATTTCTTGATAGAAGCGTGAATGAGGCTCCTGGGCAGCCCGCAGAAGGGCTTGGGGCCTGTAAAGATATCTATCCTTCGAGGCCTTCCGCGCCAGCGCGACGGCCTTTTCGTTACCAAGGAACCCCGCTTTTTTTTCTTGAGAGAGAGTTATAGCATACTAGTTTTCCTCTGATATGCTATTGTGGTATAATTAACGATTTTAATATAATATTTCGATTATATTACAATTTTAATATAATATTGTCATTTTGCTAATCTCCGACTTCGAAGAAAATCTATTATCGACGTTTTCGACATTCTGAATGGAGAAAAACACTTGAGTTTCCGAGTTGCGACCGCGTCAGTGCATTGGATGGTACGATTCTCACTCATAGAGATTGGTCATGGGATCCTCAAGGTTTGCGCGGCCATTTTCATGAAAATGATTCTAAAAGATCATTCTGAATTTTTTTTTTTTTTTTAGAGTTCTGGAATTTCCCATCAAGGCTCCAACCTCGGTTTCCTTTGAACTTATTGTACGAACATATTTATATATAATAACCTTGCAACTTTTATTTGAAATATTTCTCAATGAAAATTGTCTTGAGACTTTATAAAAATGATTTTATGGGTACTGTTACGTTAGGATTATATCTCTTTATCTGTCATTGCTATAATAATATATGATTCTACTACTATCTCGTTTTAGTAAATAATAATAAGAAAAAAGCTAAATGATTACCCAAAATTTCAGGTTTTAAGAAAACTTGTCACTTCATCAAATAATCATGGAAGTCCATTCCTGGAAGTCCTCATCAGTCTGGGAGCTACCTCATCCTCCAAAATTTCGGACATAATGAATAGTTTGCGTGAAACTTTACGTTAGACTTTAAGAATTGATTTTGACTCTTGGCAAACTATATAAATAACCATTTCCGATTTTGTTGTGCAGTGTGTCAACTGGTTTCATTGTTTTCTAAGATATTTCAAAAGGGATTTGTCACAATTGTGAGCAGGAAATTATCTTTAATATGTTTTTCAGAAATAAATAGACGTATATATACATCTATGCTTATTTGCAATTGGCCTCTATAAAATCAAAAATTCTTCTTAATCAATCCTAACTCTGTTTATTTTCAAAAGCAGGTAAAATATTTGCTGTTCTGTTAGTTTTGTTTGTTTAGTAACTTAAAGTTAAAATAACAATAGTGTGGTTAATTAACCTTTTGTTTAGTTTAGTTGAAAAGAGCCACCCACATTAGGTTGAATAAAACGTGATTGTAAACGTTGTGGAATATAACAGTTGTGGGTTGGCATTTTACGGAATAATCTTGTTAGATCTTTATTTTTTCGATTGAATTTTGATGGATGAAAAAAAGGATACTTACATTTCTAAGAAACACTTCTCTTAGGTGTTTTTTTTTGTGTTTTGGGGGGGGGGGAGAAATTCACTGAGAAATTGCAGATTCATTAGGATGATGCTGTTCGCTCCATATAATGTGAGAATCCTGAAAGAATCTTACAATGCCACAATTTCCAGAAATTGACTAGGATGGAAAAATGGATAGATGCAAAGTCTGAGCTGTGGAACACCATTATGTCAAAGGGCAGATGTTTTCCGTCACCAGCGTGTTGGCCTCACTCCAGAAGAAATACTCCAAATTCTTCCCATTAACAAGTGAAAAAGAAGATGAAAATTGCTCAATATATATAAAGAGCCAGGAGTCATATATTTACCAAGATTATTCCATGGCATAGTTTTCTGTCTTATCTTTCCAAATATACTTCGGTCACTCTGTCACTCCTTAACCAGTTCGTGAACTATAAACTATTACAGTTCAATAGTTCTACTTCCATCATAACAAAAATAACATACCCGACTCTGTCGCCAGATTTAACACTAACGGACACTTTCTTGGAGTATCAGTACACAGAAACAAAACTAACAACAACAAAAAGTATTTTAACTTTTAAAAATATATTGTTTTTGATAGGTATAGATTGTTAAACTAATGATTCTCTATTTCTAGCGGGCTAGAATATAAATAATTTCTATTTTTTTTTTTATATATTCACGATTTCCTTCCCTTTTTGTAATTAATAAAAAATTTATCATCAATTAAATAGGCCAATTAAAAAAATTAGATTATCTTAATATTTTGAAAACTATAAAATGTCAACGAATACAAAAATTCACCACAAAATTTCAAAGAGTAAAACATTATGGGAGTGGGACATCTTCATGCTGGTTGTTCTGTTTACTATTACATACGTATAATGGAAAATTAACTGGGTGTAATTTTATGTAATTTACTATCTCTAGATTGTTGTAATAGTTATGGAACATTATGTGCAAACTGTACATTCTATTCTTTTTTATTCGCCTGAAGTTTTTTATATACTAGGGGATGGATGCTATTAAGTTTACTAGAATTGCATGTATATATACCGTATGTTGCCCATGAAATAGGGTGACATTCAGATGAAATGAACTATATAAAAGGGGCTGACTCAATTGTCCTGTTTATTTCCTACAGTGAAATAAGTCTTTATATATCATTCCTCTACAATTGTAGGAACAATTTCTTTTTTTCTTCTACACCAGTATTGTTGCTATGTTTGAGGCTAAAGTATTCTAGTTTAGTATTATTTGATTGCCTAAGAAGTCCAATATCACTGGATAATTTCATGTTATATTCAAACAATTATGAGGAAAATGCTTCTAGAAAATTCTTTTATTGTTTTCTTTTTTATGACTGAGAAAAGCGTGAAAATGTTCCACGTTACATTAACCTTTTAAAATCACATTTAACCGGTATTTTCTTTGTAAGAATTTCGAGCCAAAGAAATGATAATTCTTTCAATGTTGAAAGCGGAAGTATTGGGATCGTATCAAATTTTAGAAATCGAATTGTCACCGGAAGTTGCCTCAGTACGAAAAATTTGTTTTAGTGGATAAGCATGTGTGTTTCAACAAAATATCTCAAAAAAATCTGGTGTGAAACGTTCACATGATTTTCTCTTACTCCTGCTACAATTATATATATTTATTTATATATATTTATATAT
This sequence comes from Triatoma infestans, assembly GCA_011037195.1. NCBI lineage: Eukaryota > Metazoa > Arthropoda > Insecta > Hemiptera > Reduviidae > Triatoma > Triatoma infestans. Next base: position 11,856 of record JAAEAF010000985.1, on the reverse strand, counting down.
ATATATATATTTATTTTTTTATTAAGCCTTTACGTATTACAAAAATACAATAAGCACGTCAACAAATTCTAGCTGTGATGTACAAACAAACTGAGTTAACTTTAAATAAACTTTGTTCTTTATAATTAATGTAATGTACATATAACCAGGGATACTTAGTCTGTACAAAATTCTGTAACCTTCCAGTTGTGTTCTAAATATTCAGTAATACTGTAGAAAGTTTTCTCTATCAGAAATCTTCTTACTACTTTTCTGAACTGTTTTTCTTCAATTTCTTTAATTTCATGCGGCAAGTTATTATATATTTTCCGTGACATTATAGTTGGAGACAAATCAGATTTTTTCAGTCTTTTAGCTGGAATGTGTAAGTTGTTTTTGCTTCTTATGCCATATTGATGGAAATCACTTCTGAAAACATTATTAGTATTATCTTTTATAGCCAATAAATTAGTGATAATAAACAAAGATGGCAAAGTTAGAAGAGAATGCTCTTTAAACAATGTTTTACAGCTATATCTATTATTTTGTCTAAACATAGTCCTTATTGCTTTTTTTTTTTTTGTAGCTTAAAGACTAGATTACTATCAGAACCTGCTCCCCATAGCAATATACTGTAATGTAATGGTGATATGTATTTTTAGTGGCTTGAGCGGTTTTGTAAAAGGGCTTGTAAGTATGTTTGAGGTGGAAGTAAGAAGAATAATTAAGAAATCACCACTGTTTTTGAAATAATATATTCTCTAAGTGAATTTAAATAGCTTTATAACATCACAGCGATTAAGTATAAATCAATTAATTATCTAGATAAAATGCTGAACTCTTATGTTAACTTTAGACTGGCACAGTCCTGATGCGTTCTCTTTGTTGTCTAGCACAAGTCTGTCCTGGAAAGAATCTTCTCTTTTGTCCGTTCAGTTCGTCCCCTGTGAGGTGAAGGGGGTAGCACAATGCCAGAAAGGTTCTTGAACCCTCCACAGTAACTTGTTTTACCTGGCTTGTCCTTTTGCAAGGGAATGTCATATATCTTGATATTTTTGAATTTTTTATAAATTAATATATTTCTAAGTTTCTTGCATCCATCACAATACCATAGTGTAGAGCTATGGTTATATATAATAAAAAGTATATATATCATATATATATACATCTATATTATATATATACTATTATTATATATCTGCTATATATATATATATATATACATTGTGATGTTTGCTCCTTTTGTAATTGAGCAGTAAGGGTGATTAACAAAAAATTATTGAATTTTGGTTTGCATAAGAATTTATTACGTGCAAATTAACACAATTAATAAAAACAAACGTAGGAAATAATAAAATTATATTCTAATTCTGCTCTTACATTAGTGGAGCTCCAGTTTAATAGTTGTGCGCCGGCCGGTACCCCAGAGAAAAGTAGTCAAATTCTAGCCATCCAACTGTCCCCACTCTAACAAAAGGCGCGCTCAAATTCACCCCCCTCTCACAATTCAAATTCAAACTATTTACACATCAATATATATATATGACAGATTTTATTTGAACTCAGATTTTACTCATTTGTCCTAATGAAAATATAGAGAGGTGGGGAGATAAGTACCTAGCTACCTTTTAACCAGGTCTAGTGGAGAAGTGATTTTACTATGACCCTTGTAGAGCGCACCAAATACAATGAACCAATTGCATATTACTTTTGAAATTAACCACCACAAATTCCCCACAAATATCCAGAATAAATATTTCATATAATAGTGACACATTTATATCTGTGTATTTAGCATACCAAGCTTAAAGGAAATCGTTTTGCAGGCGTTTTCGAGAAAATTCTCATTCCCCGAATCAAAAACCTCTGTAAAGTCGCATTTCCGTTTAATGCATTTTCTTCAAGTTCGTAATTCTAAAATGTTTCTAATATATATATATAAGATAAGTGATAGAACCACCGATTGTATTGCAGTGGTACTTTATAAGAAAATTTAACGTTACTGCTCCCCCAAAATCTTCAAAAAAAAAATCAATTTTCCCTGAAAAATGTTTTAAATAAAATTGATAGGGATTCGTGTAGATAGAATACGAAGTTTGAAGAAAATCGCGAAAAATTAGAAAAAAAACAAAAATTGAGTACAGTCGCACTTTCGGATGATTGATTTTGCTCAAAACCTTGTGTCAGATACAATGGTAGTATCTAAGTAGAATACCCTGTTTGCACTTCCTGCGATTTTTCATTTTCGTGATAATTTGTTTACACACAGTCAATATATAATATGTACATATATAGACCATTCGCTAAAAACATTTTTTCGTACTCAGGGGACCTCATAACATATATGTCCGATGAAAACTCTAATTCGAAAATTTGACACGATCCTAATACCTCCTCTCTTATGTAAGAGGAAATGAAATTCGTACGAAGCTCAAATTTGATATACTTTTTACATCACTGTTTTTATACGAAATCAACTGAATGTCGTTTGTAGGCCCTATCTTTTTTTTTTTGCAACATTTTACTAGAAAAATTACACCCCGGGAAGCTAATACGTTAAGCTTACTTCCAAATTTTTTATTTCAGTTAATTGTAAGGTGCTATTATTATTAAACTATGGCTGCTTATCGGCATGGGACCTAAGCCAATATGGCTTTTATTCCCCCAATTTCTCCCCAATGCATCTCCCTAATTAATTCCCATCGGCAGTCTGTTGGTCAGTCTACAATCTCCTAAAATTCCTTTAGCTCCATCCTCCAGGTTGAGGTACCTCCAGGCTTACCCATAAGAGTGAGACTCTCCCAAAATATCCGAAACCTAGTAACAGCAAAACGGGGCACTGACATAAATACACATTTCCCCAACTCCATTTGTGGTTAATAACATAAAGCATCGATTCCATCTGAGTGACGAATCCAGTGTTTTCACAGCCGAGTTATTTGCTATCCATGAAGCATTACAGTATGTAGTTCGTAGTGAAGCACACAAGTATGTAATATGCACAGATTCAAAAAGCGCACTACAATCAGTCACTCAGCCGAATAGCCACAACAATTTAGTACAGGCTGTGCATACTCTTCTCCATACCTGCAGCTTGAAAAAGTTCCTGTGGGTCCCTGGACATGCAGGAATAAATTATAACGAAGTCGCGGACAAAGCAGCGAAGGAAGCAGCACTATTGCCAAATTAGCAAGAACTCATTCTGCCATCTGATTGGAGAAATCACCTGAAGAAAGAGCTAATTGCTCTATGGAAGAGAGAATGGGAATTCAAGCCAACTGCAAATAAACTGAGAAATATTAAGAGCTCCCCAAGGAAATGGATGACTCATATAGAGCTGTTCGACGAGAAGAAGTTGTATTGGCAAGATTGCGCTTAGGCCATACTGTGCTGACACACAGATACCTGTTTCGTAGTGAGCAACCGCCAATATGTAACGATTGCTTGGTAACATTGACTGCCCGCCACTTACTAATTGAATGTCCACAATATGCTAGTGCTAGAGAAAAATTGAATATGCCAAACAATCTGAAAGAGGCCCTAGATGATGATGAATATAGCGTAAGCAAAACAATACAATTCCTTAGAGACATTCAGCTATTTAATTTAATCTGAGCATGTATCAGAAATGGCACTTGGAAAGATTGGTCGGATGAAAAGTGTGATTGAGTGCATACACTGGCTGAACGTCAGAGGCAAAGGACCTTAGTTGTTGTACCCCTTCAACAAAACAAAACACACACACCTAATTCCATCATCACAATTCTGACAAATGGGACTAGACGTACTCCCTATTTTATGTCTCAATGAGTAGACACCCATGTGTGTCCAGTCACCACACCTACTAAAGCCCTCAATCATATCCTAGTCAGGAACAGGAACCCGAAACACCCTGCTTAGTCCCTTTGATAAATCTTTTGGCCCAGAGGTACCCCTGCGTGTTCTCCCAATGTTTCTCCAAAACTGTCGTCTCCCAAAGGTAATCTGACTATCGCAGAACCTCTTAGTGACCGCAAGGGCTGGCACAGAGCCAGAAAAAAGAAAGGATGATCCCTCTCTAGCCAGCCGGTCCGCCCTCTCATTGCCTTCTATTCCTGCATTGTGGGAACCCAGAAGAGCTGCACTTTGCCCCTCTGAGCTAGGGTATTAAGTATTCTCCTGCATTCGCTGTAATAACACGTGTAAAGCATTGGTACAATTCCAAATTTGAAGAAAATAGTTTCACCAGAAGTACGATTCTGAATTTATTTCGAAAACAGCTCTAACGATTTTTCTGCATACTTGAAATATTTACCGGCCAAATTGATTTTATTGGAGTTCTGGTGGAATCTGGATGTTAGATTTCCGTATTATTTGGGTTTGATGAAGGGATGTAAGACTAGAATGTAATCGTTTTGTATCTGATAACGGGCGAAGAAACATGTACCTCTACTAGCACTATATATTTTTGTTTGTGGCAACTTTGTATGCAAATTCTAAATTCGAACGAAAATTTGTCGATATTCAATGTCCATTAGTTTCAGAAATCACCTTTACAGTTCCGTTAAATATTTTATTAAATAAACAAAATGTAGATAATTGTGGAAAACATAACATCCTCTGCTTTTGCATGGGCTAACATAATAAATTATTTCTGTGTTCAGGAGTCTGTCCAAGACAACAAGCTTCAAAGCAATTAACACCGCTCCATTTAAATTGAATTGGTTATCAAAGGGTTGACCTACTAACAGTTTAACAGTTGGTATTACTACAGTAGGACCATTTAGTAAGTGTAGGGGCGGTGACAACACCTTTGACCAAATGAATTTTATTGGTTTATATTTCACGCCTATTCTATTTCACATAATATCAGAACATTTGTTTTTTAAATTATAATTTACACCTAAAATTGAAATAAACGAAATTTCAATGACGGATGTAGATCCGAATAGTCAGTGACGAGAGCATTCTGTTCGGAAGCTGGTAGTGCAGTGAGAAGGCTCCTGGCGCCAATGACTATCGATGTTATTGCCGACCCCTCAAAAATCGTTACCTAAAGGAAAAGAAAGGAAAATTTATTAAAATTGTTAAAAACAATTGCTTAAATTTTATAAAAATTTCTTGGTTGCATTTATTTGATTTACGATTACTATATTTTTATTAGTCTAGACAGATGGTAGAACAAATAGTTTTATTATAAAGTTGTTTTCCTTATAGTTTTGTTCAAATTTCTATAAGCTAAATAATATTATTTGATGCAGTTTTATTGTATATAATAATATTAAAGTTACTATTTAACTTTTCTTATAAAAGTATGGCAATTTATTTTCTTTTCAGAACAAGCAGAATCTTAGTGGAAACGTGAATTGTAGTTTATTACTTTTTGTAAATGATACCAGAACACGCTATCACCAGATAATGGTCATTTAATTTTTCCTATTTCTACTCAAACAATTGTTACGTTGTCATTATACTTTTTATAGAAAACTATAGAATTTATTTGTTATTTTTATGCAATATTTATTTTTACATATTGTTTTGGAACTGTTAAAAAAAAACAAAAAAAAAAACTCAATATTTGATATCGATTTACAACTGAACGAAAGACATTTTTTTTTTGTTTTTCTGCTCGGTCCAACCATTGCGTTGTCTGTTCATAGAGAATCCCTTTTTCAAGCATATATCCCAAAAATGGGCCCATTTTTGAGCTCGAAAAGAATATATCAGTACACTTCCAAGAAGTGATCAGCACATTTCATAGTGGCAATTTGCATATGCTCTTAACTGTTGTAAGACGAAATATTGTGATGGAGTGTAGTTTTCGATATTGAGTTTCAACGAAAATATTTGAGGTACCTCGTGGATGAAAATAATGTTTTTAGTGGATGTGTGTGTGTGCGTGTGCGTGCACAAAATATCTCAATAACGAATAATCGCTAGAAGGTCAAACTTGAAATTCCAATTAGATACTAAACACAGCATCTTACGTTTTTCTTAACCAAAAATGTCACTTTTACTAATTTCTTTTCGTCGAAAATGGTTCCAACGATTTTCATTAAACCTCGCATATACATATATATATATGTATACTAAGTACGCATACAAAGAACTATATTTTTAATTTAAATTGTTTTTCGAACGATTCTGGATATACTACAGTGATAAGTCAGGGGCCATTCAAGTACTATAAACTGTTCCGTGTTGTAAAATTTTGTTAAGCATAGAGGTAAGTAACATGTCCGGACAGGCAAGTAAGGTAATGGGTTTAATAAATAAAACAATAAAAAGGGATTAGGATAAGAATAGATATATTTTTTCTAAATAGGATTATGTTTTTCAAAATATGCTACGAAGACCTCAAGATTGGTAATGAGTACAAAGTTTAATAAACAAAATTCATAAAAAGAGATTAAAATAGGAAAATAGATATATATATATTTTTTTTTTGCTAATTGGGATACAGTTAAATTTCAAAACACTATGCAATAACTACCCTGTGTGACAGGAGCAGCAGACAGTGTTTTTCTTATTAATAAATTAGATTCATAAAATCGATATGTATAATCATGTTTGGAAACGGTATATTGCGATGATATAATCAATAAGGCAGTGCAGATTGAAACACTGTTGGCTGTGTGACGTCAGTGGAAATTGTCTACCTCAGTGGCTAGAAGCCAGTGGTTTTGTTATATAAAAATTAAATATTTGATATATTTTTAATTAATAGGGCAGTGGCAATGATATTGGCTGTGACGTTATAGGAGTGGGGATAATGTTATAGTAGTAAGTTGTACTGCCTGAAACTGTCAGTTCTTAGTTCGCGGTCAGTATGTGCGGGTCGTTACAGCAGTAGCAAAAGGCGCGTTGGAGAGGGCGTAAGTAAATATTTTTTTATTACTACTTTGTGTGTGAAAGTTAGATGCCACTCAGCCATTTTTTTTTAGCTATAATTAAATTTTTTGTGAATGGAGTGGGAGGAAGTAAATTATGATAATGCGGGGTTTGGAGTTACAAGTTGGAAATCCTTTGAATTTTTCATTGTTCTTTCATTGTTTTGCAAACATCGATTAATTATATTGCATCGTGACGGAAATATACGAATCAATGCAGAACAAAGATTGGCTACGTGATATTCATTTCATTCAGAATCACTTTAGTGAGATGGGAAAAAACCCTATAAAATTTTCCAACTTTATTTTGCTCTTCTTTCTTGAAAAAGAAAAGGTTTTCTCAATTTTTTATTTTTGTTCTGCTACTCTTGCACCTACTAGATCAAGCATTTGGCAGGTCATTTCGCATATCTGATTAAATTTTGGTTTTAGCCTGATTTAACCTTGCATGTAGAAGAGTCCCAAGGTTAGATGATCCCGGAGACGAAGTTTGATTTGATAGTTGACTTGTAGAATTTAAATCTCTATCAAAAACCTGAAAGCCCTTTTAAAATTATCAGATAAACTTCCCACAAAAACAATTGAAATATTTCGATACTTCTTCACATGAAATACAATATAATTGTATCGCAACCATTTTAAGACTGTAAACAAAAGTCTGGTTTAATGGAGAAAAGCCAAAAATGTTCAAATTAATCATAAAAAGTGGGAATTTCTATGAAGAATTATGAAATATAAATAAAAAATAATAATTATAGCTAAGATAAGCAAACAATGAATATATAAATATAGTGGCATTCTAAGTAAGGTTGGCGATGGCAAAGATATTTCATTCATTAACCGAAAGGTTAAATGGTTGTAAATATCTGTTATAAATGCCAAGGGCGAGGCTGTAAAATTTAAGTGATTTATTACCATTTACAGCAGAGATATTTAAACGGATAATTAACACTATATGTCTTCATACACTATTTCGGAACAGCTGAATCATTTTTCTCTACTTTCATAAGGGAACATATTCCAGATGATATCATATGAATGAATGCTGGGTAGACTGGATTCTATCATATGTATACATATATCAGAGACATTTTCCGTGGTAGCCTGCTTCATTTTGTGGTCATCGACCGGTTTCGGGCGTTCGCCTATCTTCAGGATGCGTTTTTTAGACAGTGTGACAACACAGCCTCGCACAGAGCTAACTTAGTTTCACACTGTCTAAAAAACGCATCTTGAAGATGGGCGAATGCCCGAAACCGGTCGATGACCACAAAATGAAGCAGGCTACCACGGAAAATGTCTCTGATGCTTTCCAGCTTTGCGGAACCAACCACCACAACATGTATACATATATGTTTGCCAACATTTTGCCGTACTTCTCTGGAGAGTGAATCGTGTAATTTGTAGGGCCGCCATACATGGATTGCATATAACAACCATACCTTTTGCAGTTAAGTGGACGCTCGAAAGAAGATCGTACGAACAAGAAAGTTTAGAAACAGTGGGATTCCAGTGGAATCAAGAAAGAGAATTGGAGCAGGATCCCAGGGAAAGGAAGAAGCTCTGTAAAGCCACTGCAAAGCAAAAGTGATAAATTGAGGAGGAAATTGCAAAAATAAAAATGATGATGGAATTATTAGTATCATGAAGTTCATCTTTACAGGAAAAGTTTAAGAAGTTTATCCATTTTCCATTTTACCATGATTTTGCGCAGAGTTCTTTGTATTGAAAACTTTGTTTAACAAAGACAAACAGTTCTTAGTAATTCTGTATTTTACTTATTACCTTGAAGTTAATGTGAATAGAATGAGATGTAAGAAAATTAAACAAATCAGTACAACTTCAAAAAGATCATGGGGAAGTGTACTTTTTGGAATTATGAAGGAAACTTAACAAATGTGGCTTAATAAATTAGAAATAAAATTTATACGTATATTAAAATTTTAATTGCAGCGGTATCATCATTTAAATTTATGCATTGAAACTTTTCATTTTCGATTGTGTCACTTTCTAGAAAACTACTTCAACGATATCGTGGTCATGAATAAACTTGGTATACAAACTCCTGCTATCAGTTACTCTCTCCCTCATTCTCTCTCTCTCTCTATATATATATTATAGAGGTTAGAATAACTGAGCGATGAGAAATGTCTGATGATTGTTGGCGTCATGATGGATGTTGAATGGTACATTTGGCTGTTGTGAATCGCTTCAAGAGTTTTGTTAATATCTATAACTACTGGTGGTGAGCTAGTATGATGGGTAGCTTTCACTCACAGACCCATAAGCTAAAAACCATGTTTTACACACTCTGGGAAGCTCGTAAAATTATTTCCGAAGGAAACTCAGTTTGAAAATTTGACACGATTACGATACATCCTTTTTAATACGAATAAGTGGCAGTAAAAATGGAATATAAAACATAATACAGTAGTATAATATTTAATATACTTCGTATTTTCAATAATTCATAGTATTACGAGTATGTGTGCAATAAGTTAACGAAAAAAAAAAAAACTTTTTGGAATTTGTATTGTTCACATTTTGCAATTTGAAACAGAAGTAGCATATACTTGTTACAGCAATCAATTGTTAATTGTTTTATCATTTTCCTGTTAAGTTTAGTTTTGTTTCGATAGAACCTAATTAATATTTGTTTAACTTAATAATTAGTCATATGATACTAAACATGGCTTTACTATTATGGCTTTACTATGGAAGCAAAAGATATTTTGTAGAGTTGAAATTAATTAATAAACCTAGATCATGAGCTGACATCATATATTAGTTTTTGTTCAACCTGGGGTGAAGTGCAATATGATCCGTATCAGATTTATTTCAAAATAGTTTGTAAACTATATGTGCATAAAATAATAAGATGGGTAAAACATGAAATTTACGGCTAGTTAGCAGATTAGGGCTCATTAAAATACGTTGAGCTAGACCTTGCTCCTTCTGGGTATGCTATAACGTAAAGTATTTGCTATAAAGTATTTGTAGTAAGAATAATATAAGTATAGAAAGCTCTTAAAAAAAAAAAAAAAAAAGTCTGGTGTGTAACACACACACAACTTTCACTTGTTCCAGCTTTCACAAAGTGTAATTGACAAATTTTATAGTTTGTGTACCAAATTTGATGAAATTCGTTGGAGTTCGTCGAAAACTGAAAAAAATGTTCAATAAAAAAGCCCACTTCCGGTTTACTAATTTTTTTGAAACTCGGAATTTTGGTCATCTATTTATTTCTAATTAATTTTATGTGGATGGTAGAATTGTATAATGAAGTATGATAACACTTTAGAGAAAAAACATAACCCCACCCCTCCACCACAATAAACCCCCTTAAATGACTTCACCAGGAGAAATGTTTCAAATAGAAGTTGTAGCTCTTTATGCGTGTTGTTCATTTTAAAGAAAATCGTTGAAACTGTTTTCGACAAAATACCAGAAAACTGAAAATTACATTTCACTAAACACGCACTTTCGGTCATCCGACCCCTCCCCCAAAAGTGCCCTTAAATGAATTTTTCCAGAGAAATGTTTCGAATAAACGTTGTAGCTCTTTGTATGGACCAAGTTTGAAGAAATTCATCGGAGACATTTTTGAGAAAATCAAAAGAAAGTTAAGAAAAAAACATTAAGCAAAGTGGTACTTTTGGTTAAGGAATTTTGACCGCTGACCTACTGTCGGATCCCATAGTGAGTGATACCTTGATAAAGATTATCAAGTTTAAACTTCCTACGATTTTTCATTTTTGAGCTATGCTGTTCACTTTTTTTTGACTCAGGAGACCTCAAAACGGATATTTCCGATGAAAACTCGATATCGAAAATTTGACACGATTATACTAATTCCTCTTATCAGGAGGAAGAGAAAGTAAACAATGAGATTGCGGTTTTGGTACCATTCTTTTTAGTATTATGAACACCATGCATATAGGTTTGCAAAGGCAGAAGTAGTAGAGTAAATAAACATAAAACAGCAAATAAACAGCCATGAACAGTCTTTGAAGATCTGTATTTAGTGGATCGTAACGTTTGGTAATGATGTGTTGATTGTGGAAAGAGACACACAAGTATTAATGACACTATTTCTCAGAATTTATATTTGCACGAAGAAATATTGTGGAGCATTGTATTAAGTAGTATTGTAAGAAGTATTGTAGAGTAAGAGTAAATTAACATGAGAATGCGACTTCTTCATAACTTTTAAAAGACATGTTTCTCTCGATGAAAACTTTCTTTGTAGACGCTCTGTAAAAACTAGTAAAAGCTACTTTAAAACTTGTTAGGCTCACTCAATGCCCGAATTAGGTCGTAATTTCTCCTCTTTTTTTTACAGAAACCTTTGTGTGTTGTCGCTCAAACTAAGGAATTTTGGTGTTGCTTACTTGGAACTGTGTAGATACGTAGTTATAGCATCAGAGGCACTCCGGAAGTATGATATTAGTAGCGTTGATATGTGATAATGATTAGAAAGTAAGATTTCCATTACAGGTCCATATCATATCTGTCTTTGTGCATTGTATATACTATTTATAAACTAATAAGGAATATGTAGATGTTTCTGGCGTGGAGTTAGTGTTCCCTTGCGGCTACGTTTTACCCAAATATTCACTATATTTACTGGGTCATAATGTAGTGTGTGTTTGTAGGCTCAAGGTAAATGTTGTTCGCGTTGTTACTTCGAAATATCTACAGTAATGTATTGCCTAGGCCCACTTCCTATCGCAGGATTTACTGTTCATACTAAAACTCCGGGTATTAAAGTAAAAAAAGTAATTCACTGTACTAATTATCGAATACAGTGTCGATTTTAACATTTTACAACTAAATAACATTTTCCCTTCACATAATTAGAATCGAATGTCTACCTCCTATTTATTATTAAAACTTCCGATCTTGACATTTACAAGTGAAGAAATTTTGAATGACATTTAATTTAAATTAATTACTTTTGTTTTTTAGACAGTCTTTTTTTCGCTCTCTCTCTCTCTCTCTCTCTCTC
>JAAEAF010000984.1:161077-205757 GCA_011037195.1 Triatoma infestans | reverse complement strand
ATAATTCATTCATTCATTTTATTTTATTTAGCTGTTTTTTACAATTGTAAAAATTACAGAAAGGTTGGTTTGACAATTCGTTTACACTGATAGAACTCCTTTTTTTTCGCAATGATAAACCAATAATATCAAAAGAAAAAAAGAAAAGAAACAATACAAATTGTAGAAAATAATGAAACAGGTATAAACACTATTTTTAGCCCCTATACATTCCATTATGTATTTACTTGTGTGAAATTTAGAAAATAAATCAAAATCAAACTTAGTTAAAACAGAAATATCTAGCCACGTAAAGATCTAAGTCTTTAAACAGTTGGTTACAAAAAAATAAATGTTTTTTAACATCCATTAGTTTATATGAATTCAACAATTCAACAATAACAAGTTTAGTGTTTTAAATATTTATTTCTAATTGTGTTATATAAAGGACAAACAAAAAATATGTGATCCAAACTTTCACAGCATTCTAAAGTAAATACTTATCTGCTTATCTACGAGGTGACACTCTTAATTGACTTAATATTGCAATTTGAATCACGAATGTGTCTAAATTCAAATAAGGCTGAGTGGTATTTACCAAATATATTTGTTTATACATACAGTTATAATTAGAATTGTTTGCTTAGTTTGTATCTAAAACTAATAATCGGTTTTTGTAATCAGTTAAAATTGAATTCCTATATTTTTTTTACAATACCAGCATCTTGTTCATTCTATATCGCTATGATCCATCCAGACTCGGCATCAAAAATAATTTTTTTTAGCTGGCTACACCAATATTATTTTACTACGTTTTCCGATGACCTATCGAGTGAAATCATTTTATTAAAGCAAATCCAAGGCAAACGATTCGGACACATACACAACCAGTTAATGGCTAACTTCAAAATCTGTACATTTATTTTTGACAATCCTGCCTCCAAACGAACAATGTACCCCGGGGTTTGTCTGGGCCAAAAATATAATAATTTAAAAAATTTCTACTGAATGGCGTCAATTATTTTCCAACTATCTCAATGCCCACATTTCACTTGAATAAAGAAGAACAGAACGGATTGAACAGGGCAATTCTTAGCTTCCACGAGGATGATTTTGACGAGCGGATTATCTGGATGGCAGAATTTATTGCAATCACCGCTTTGAGATCCTATCTTCAGTAGCCAAGCAGAACAGTCCTGTATTTGAGAACACAATCCCTAGGTAACGGAAAGTGCTGATATTTTCGATGGCTATATTTTTATAATAAAGAGTTTCTTTTCTGTTCCTTCCATGAGATTTCTTAAATACAATTGCTTTAGTTTTAGATATGTTTACTTGGAGTTTATTTAGTTCACAATAGCGCTCTAAAACTGTTAATTTCCTTTGAGCCTCAACCATAGAATTTGACAATAATACGAGGTCGTCAGCATACATCAATGAAGCAATACCAACTACATGATCAACACTAACCGCAGAGCAACCCTGCTGGATCAAATATTCTTCAAAATCATTGATGAAAATGGCAAAGAGGATGGGTGAAAGTGTATCCCCTGCCATACGCCATGTGGGACAGGATGTGATTCAGAGTATTGCTGTTGAATTTTAACTCTGAAATTAGCGGCTGCATATAAATTTTGTAGAATAGTAATCCATTTTCTGCTAATACACACCATAAATATATTTCACTTTTGTTGGAAGCATTTCTCGGGAAAAATTGATTTTTGGGGGGGATGTTTCTGGGCTGGGGGACAATAGCGTATGAGTCATTCACAGCAGACTTTTGTTTTTTTTTACCACGAACCCCCCGACGAAAGTTCACTGTTATTTTAGACCAACCTACAATGAATTTTCTTGAAAAAAGGGTATCTGATAAAAGTATAAAAAATATGTTGATGGAGCAACATAATCAAGAAAATTGATTAAAAAAAAAAACTATTTGGTTTAATGTTTTTTTTCCCGGGTTAACATCAACTTCCGGTATTTGCTGAAACTTCCATGGCTTTTAAATTATTTTATACTTTTGTCAAAATATACTGTACCTTGTGCTTTTTCTATCCAAATCTATCCATCCCTAATATCATATCAGTACTACGTAGCTTCTTTCTGACTAGTGAGAGTTAAGAGAACTATACAATTGATAAAAATTCCGAGTTAAGCAAAATTTGTCAGCCATAATGGTGAATTTTGCATTAAGAGAAAGTCGTATGTTTAACGCTAGGTTTTTTTTTTCTTTTTTATTGATACAAATGTAATTGGCTAAAATCAAATTCTGTAATATAAAATAATTTTAACTGTCAATAGAAAGTTTTGAACGAGAGCCTGTAACTGTTTGGTTATTCAATGTGTGATCTGATGCATGTAAAATATTTGCCTTTATATAGATCTCTGTTAGGATAATATGGTAACGTGTCAACAGATTGTCGGGGTACTCGTCAGACCTTTAGGGTCGTGATTCGAATAAATACAGTTTTGTAATATCCTTTGGGATATTTCAATATTTATTTATTTATAGAGAGTTTTATTTAATGATCTAAACTTTTCAATTTTAATATAATAATAATAAAGGCTGATTTAGATGATTGAGTAAATTAATAAAATTAGGTTCAATTAGTTTTTATTATATCAATATTTAATCAGCCAACGTTTCTTTTATATTAAGAGATCATCAGTCTTTTTTTATTATGATACAAAAAAAAATGAAACACATTGTGACTATTAATAATGATATCAATAATAATTTTATATACATATCTGTATTTTTCTATAATGTAATAATAATTAGGGTTATTATTTAAACATATTCATATGAAAACTACAATTAACTAATAAATTTAAATATATAAAACTAATACAGTAAATTAACTTTATATCATAACCTATGTCTAGGAGAATATCGAACATAACCTGATTAAATTTCCTTTTATCTAATCAAATTACAATACTTTGCTGTGAGATTAAAAATATATATATTACACTCTACTAGTTTTATATATTTAAATTTATTAGTTAATTGTAGTTTTCATATGAATGAGTTTAAATAATAATCCTAATTATGTTATATTATATTACAGAAAAATTGTATGTATGTACTCATGAGGGCTCATACAGTTCAAAAAGAAAATAAATTATTGTGGGGGTTGGCTATTGAGCCTACGCCACCGCGATCCCTACGGGTCTATTGTGGTTCCCATAAATTAGAGTACCCTCTCCAGTCCTGTCTGTAAGGATACACACACACAGACAGCTATGCAACGCTACTGTGGGCGAAGCTATCCTAATACATGTGAACATTATGGCATAAATACCCAGATCGCGAGGTGAAGCGAAGCGACGCGACGCGATCTGGCGCGACAACCCCTGAAACAAATCAGTTTGATTTTTACAAGCGACTAGAAGAGACAGCAGTGTGTGAACAGTAGCCAACATTGATGGTGAGTTATTAATTAATGAAGTTTTCTCACGAGAGCCGATTTTGCAATTAAAACACATATTCATCACAGGAACAGGGGACTAATAGTTCCTTATGCCGCATTCTCCCTTAATATGGGAAATAAATGGTGGTACTCTCCGTACACTTCCATCCAATCACATATCTCATTTATCCATTCCCTTTTAACACCACATTGCAAAGTTTTTAATTTAAATGAAGGATTATCGCACAAAAGTAAAGTGTTGCGCCATACTGCAAACTGGCTACTCTTATTAGTTTTAGTTCCAAGTCGCACCGCGCCGCATCGCTCTCTATGTGTTTACATGTCGTGTCTAGCCGCATTGCGTCGCGTCACGCCCTATCCCATCGCGTCGCGTCGCTGTCTGTGTGTTTGTACCCTTAGACTTAGGAGTCTGGAAAGAGATCTCCATAGGTGTTAGAGTACCGTTTCCAGTCCTGTCTGTTTAATTAGACTTAAGAGTCTGGAGAAAGACTCCTGGAAGAAGCTTGAAGGCATCAGTCTCTCCTCTCCAAAGATGAGCAATCTCAGCCATACAAGCCTCTCACATTGAAACAGCACTTGCATTACTGTAACTTCTTCTTCCTGACAAACCCAGTCTCAGGACTATTGCATGTGCTTGTTAAGCCTACAGTGGCTAGCAGTAAGCAAGTCTGCAGTCATCCATATGGCCACACAACTTTGTTGGAGTAGCTTTGACTAAGCCTAGACGAGTAGCTAATAGGAAATGAACTTTGTTGCCTGTTTTCATATATCATAAAAAAGAGTATATTTATCATTTTGTTTAGTGATTGTTGTTTGATGTTTTGTAGCCCTGATGATATCTTATAATATAAGACGAAACGGCATAATAGATATTGTTTTATTAAAACTGACCATAGTCCTCAATAATTGTAAATCTTGTAAATTTGCAATAATTGCATCAGCCATTGTAAATTTATTCGTCAGAATATAATATGGTTTAAAATAATAAAATAATGGAAACTTTAATCAAAGTAATCAGTAAAATAATTAGTATAATAAAGTATAATCATTTAAGTTGATAAGGAGAATACATTTTAAATACTCATTTGGGATTTTAAGAACGTATATTGATCATAAAAAGAAGTCACAAGACTTTCTTTTGATTTTAAGGCAAACCACCCTGTATGACACCGCTACAATCAAGCCCAGAAATACTGGATGTACAATTTAGAGATAACCTAACTCTCAGGTCCCCTAGAATTAATATAAAATCAATTTTTCTGGGAAAATATTCTTAAAAAAGAAATGAAGAAAAAGTGATGAAGCCTTCTCAGAGAAAATTCCAAAAAACTTTTCAGTCAGTGTCTAGTCAAGACGCATTATCGGTTTACAGAATCTCTTCAAAGCTTGGAAATTTAGCCGTGCATTTAATATACTTATATATAATGCAATAGAATCGCACATTCCATTGTGAAGGGGGGAGGACCACTTTAGAGGATAGGCTCTAGGGTTCATCTCTCTCAAAACAAATCTATATTTCTGGAAAAAATGTTTCAGATAGAAATGGATAGGCCTTTTATATTAGTTAGTTAGTATGTAAAGTTTAAAATAAAATGGTTGGAGCAATTTTCCGAGTAAATAACCTAAAAATAAAAAGATATAAATCAAAAATATTAAGTAAAATCGCACTCCCTGTTCACAGATTTAACCAGAAATCTCATTATCGGATTCAATGGTGTATTGCATTCAACTAAACGGAGTATCAAGTTTGTGGTTCCTTGCAATTTTACTTGCAATTTTCGACACACTCACACAGATAGTTACTACAATAAAACATAACGTTTTAAAGGTGTATTTCTGATATTTCATATGATATTTATAATACTCTGATTTCTGATATTCCTAAACGGAAGAAATGAAAAAAATAATCATAATTATAATAACACAGGGGAAGAAACTCTAATTTTATTCCAAATATAGGTTTCAAAGTAAAGTAATGCCTATATTTTCAGGCGGGCTTAACGTCCAACTACCAAATTAAGTGTCGTGGACGGGGGCGGAAGCACCTACTTTACTATTAACATTTTTTAAACAAATATAAAATTTAGCAGTTATACGCTGGACTCGAACTGGGGTCCTCCCACTTACAAGTCCATGCTCATAACCACTACACCAACACCCGTCCGGGTCCAACGTATCGAGGGTCCGATATGTTCACGTACTGCATTAAATGTACAGTCCTCGAACGAGGTTATAATTGATGTCCATTATGGACGGATTTGGTATTAAACTTCACACTGAAGTCTACAAATATAGGTTTCAATCATGAACATAAAACAAAACAGAATTCCACTTTATTTTTAAATTACTTTATATGGACGATGTCACAATAAGGCTATGTTGGCTGCGGTGCCGGGGTATAGCTCACCCGAAGACTTAATCTAATCTAATTTTATATGGACTAGTACCGACATGAAATCAAGACAAAAGATAGGAACATGAAGATAAAAGAAAAAAGAGTTCTTAAACGACCACTTGACAGACGATCAAAACTGCCGTTAAACAACATTGAACACATATAATTAATTGTACTTATGAAACCGAAACCTATGTGAGCCACCGAAGTATGGGGGGTCAACAACTAACCATCCTAAACATCTACCGCCTTTAGTTCTTCAGTTCAAAATTCTAAGCCGTATAACCAAAGTTCTATACACTTAACAGTAACCAAAACATAATGATCTCAACATAACGTTTATGATATTATCCGAAAAATAAAATAATAATAGAGTGTGGCGCGTGACAGCTACCTTAAGTTGAAGGCAATTCTTTACACGAATTGATAGCCGTAACTCTGACGATGGATGAGTATCCGAAACTGGCAGGATCATAGATGTATCCAACATTGCGGACAAACTCAACATAACATTCATCATAGATAGTCCATCATAAAGAAATTTCTATTTCCATCTCTAATTTTTTATTTCCTCACGATAATCCTAATCGATGTCTAAGATAAAGAAGAGACAGCCGCGTGATTTTCTCGTCAATAGATGTCACTCATTAATTTAAAAGAATTACAACCGGATGACAATTCCCTTCGTTGCCTCCTTTGGCCGTCACTATTTACTAGTAAAATGCAAATAGATAAACAATAAAATCAAATTCATATTGTTTTCTTTAAATTATAATTATTAGAAAAGCATTTATATAAAGAGTAAATATATGTTAAATAGATGGTAATGACCCATTAATTTTATATAAAGTTTACTGCTAATTAAAATTAGTTTATTAGAAAAACAAACGTTAAAACTAATTAAATTCAAAAAATATATATACGTGTATTTGTTTGCTATTTTCATTTAATGTGATTAGGTAATTGTGTATATACAATTTATTTAATTTGTTTAATTTGTCATAATAAAATAAAACAACTTAACTAACCTATTTTTAGCTAATTAACTAACTTCTTTTTTTATAGTTGGGAGAATATAAAAATACAATATTACAATTCTTTCTTTTCATCTAAGCAAATTTATGGACTTATATATTTATCTGATTCAGGCAAATTTTGTTATCTAACATTAAATAAATTTGTATAACCTATCGAATTTCGTCATCTGAGCGCAGTGGAGTCGGGTCTTCTACATTGAACACTACATTGTGGTGTAAAACTAGTAGATATTTTTGAATTTGTGGATGGGTCCGCAATGCTGGATAACATCTGGTATTTTATCCGTCGTAGCATGCATATTGATTTTGTTCCTGACCAGTTTTGGATTTTCATCCATCGTCAGAGCAAATTAATCAAGTTTGTGTAGAGAATTCACTTTAACGTAATGTTTCTGTTACACTCACACTTGTTGGTTTCAATTGTACATAGTAGGATTAGGGTAAACTGGAAGGAATATCAAGTACTCTACTCTATAATGTACATAAGTAAAAAAGTTAGTGTGAATGATAGGTTTGTATGGTTAGGTTCTTTTACATGGAGTAAGAGTGTTTATTTGGATGAATGTACTTATTAGGTAGTATGAAAGTATTAGCTAGTAAGGAACCAACAAGTGTGAGTGTAACAGAAACATTGCGTTGAAGTGAACTCTCTGCAAGAACTTGGAGAGTGTTACACTCACACTTGTTAGTTTGTTGGTTGTGTATATGTTGGGAGGTTATAAGGTTATGTTACTATGTGTGTGTGTTTAATGACAAAATGGAATTATTATAATTATGATTAGACATTAGAAAAATAACTAAACTTCAATAGTGTTGTTACTATTATTATTATTATTGCCTATCACGGATGGGCTATATCCCGGCACTGCAGCCAACAGAGGCTATAGTGTTAAATATGCTCAGTGTTTTATCAAATCACTTTTATTAGGGGAGGGGGGCGATAAGTTATTTCAGGAGTATACTGTACTAATAAGAATAGATAAAGTTTGAAGAAAGGTAATGCAAAGTCTATGGACAGTCAAAAGCTTGTACAAGTAATAAATAAATGTGAAATACAAGCAGGGTTAATACAAGAAAATATGTAAGTAAATTGATATGTAAGAAGGTTGGCAGCAAACGGCAAATTATACGATGATATTATAATAAATGATAGAGGAAATCAAATGTATTCGTTTTTATTAATCATGCTTATTTTTAAATGATATTAATTTATGTTTAAATTACATTAAGAATATGTTGAGCGAGACGTGCTGGCATTTGTTAAGGTATTGTTTAATAGGGCACTGTAGGAGATTTTAAAGACTATCCACAAAAACATAATGAATGACTAAATAAACTATAACTCAGACACACTCTTTAAGGTCATTCCTCACACCTAACTATATTACAAACATACCACCAAACTAGTATAAAAGACGTATCTATGTATATATATACATAAATTAATATATATAGATTATTATAATATGATAAATTAATTTAGATATTTATTATTTATTTTAAATTATTATTTATGATAAATTATAATTAGATAAATTAATATATACGTAATTATATATATATAGATACGTCTTTTATACTAGTTTGGTGGTATGTTTGTAATATAGTTAGGTGTGAGGAATGACCTTAAAGAGTGTGTCTGAGTTATAGTTTATTTAGTCATTCATTATGTTTTTGTGGATAGTCTTTAAAATCTCCTACAGTGCCCTATTAAACAATATGGGGCATATTATACGTACCACACACACATACCTACATATGTATAGATATATAAAAAATATATATTCACAAAAAAAAATGCATGATGCATGCACTTCTTATGAAATTCTAACCTGTGGAACCAAATTTTCTTCTTCCCCCGTTTAAAATACAGATTATTTGCACGATAAATTTTGAAATCTCCTACCTTGCCTTATTAAAAAATACCTTAACAAATGCCACCACACCTCTCTTAACATATTCGTAATTTATTTTAAACATAAATTAATATAATTTAAAAATAAGCATGATAAATTAAAACGAATACATTTGATTTCCTCTATTATTTATTTTAATATTATCTCCAATTTGCCGTTTGCTGCCAACCTTCTTACATATCAATTTACTTACATATTTTCTTGTATTAACCCTGCTTGTATGTCACATTTATTTGTTACTTGTACAAGCTTTTGACTTTGAATGCTGCGATCATTAATATTAGGATCTAATAATGAGAAAGATAACTTATATTCATTCACTCAAATGTATAATATCAGCATATTTCATTGCACATTATACGCTAGGATAAGTCTAGTACCTTCACCTGGTAAATAAAATCTTGTTATATTATTGTAATCCTGATAGGGCTTAAATTTAACTATGCCGAAACAGGTGGCCTTTAGAAAATGTGTTTGATTTTGACCTTAAATAGAATGGCCATTTATTTATAATTTTGTTTACCTCAGGACTTACAATTTGGGGGGGGGCTGTATGGGTTCGAGTATCGTTTCTTTTATCCTTTTCTCGATTCATAACGGAAGTTATGATGAATATAAAAGCGCTCGAATTGGTACTATAAAATTGTTTTTTTTTCTACTATCATGTAAATAGTAAAATTGGAAATTAAGCAAAACTAAATACAAAATGATATTGCAAACATAATCCATTGCAGTAAACAGAGTTACAAGCAGTGATTAATACTGGAAGCCCTATTGGCTTTATTCTATACCACCACTATGATTTCGAGAGAGTTAGTTATTGTTGTATTGCTCAAAATCTTAACATCACTGACACAGTGAAGTTGTTGTTGACTACTATGTATTCACTACATCCGGTTGCTTTATGTTGTATCCCTTTAGTTATAGAACTTTGTACCAATAGTATATAAATCCACCCCTTGGATACCATTAGAGTGTTGTGTATTTACATCTGAATAATAGCTTACAAATATATAGAGGGCGTGGTCATAAAAAAAACATTATAAAGAGAATTATAAAGTTCGTTACCATCTGTTCTTCAACCAAACATTTCTTCTTTTTTTTTAAGTAATGAAAAAAATTGAAATTCTGATGTATAATACTTTCATGACTTTCTCTAGTAGACGACCTTAGCGGTAGCGCCCCAGGACATCCTTAAAATTAAATTTTACGAACAAAATATTTGAACAAAAGTGATAGGCAAAGATCTTACAGCAAACTTCACAAGTTTAAAGAAAAATCAGTGGCAGTTTTCGGAAAAAATCAGGGGCCTCAATGTTGAAAGTTCAATTGGGAAAACCTGACATGGTATGTACATAATTCATTTTCTTATAAAAAAAAGAATAATCAATCATCAATGTAGAGTTCATATTAATTGTACAACAACCAAGCTAGGTGGGGGATAGGAGCTGATTATGACGAAACAGATCTGGAGATATGGCAGTTGTCAGGCTGTCCCTTGAAACTGGAGACTCTCTACCCAACTAAATACTATAACCCTGCCCTAAAAAAAAAAACCCTTCACGTGCCCAATCTTACAATTACCCTCTTAACACTCCTCTTTCCAAATATATGGGAATAAAACTGCCGATGACAATAATTCCAAGTTGACACCCACCCCTATATAAAAGGTAGATCCACCAATCCGACACAATACCCTCTCCTATAGACCTATTCTAATGTTACTAGCTAAACAAAATTGCTTAAAGTATTGTAAAAAGCAAAAAAAATAAATAATAAAACTTCTGTTTTCCCTTTTTATATTTTATTTACTTTTTTCTCTTCTCTTGCTCCTACCCTAATTTTGTAATTTTATTAAGTATGTCAGTCCTTTTACACTTTCTACAAAATTATTGCCCTGGTATATTTCAAAAATTAATTCTTTTGACATAATTTCTTCTTTTGTGTTCGAGTCTTTATTAATAATATTATTACATCATTAATGAACTCAATGAGTATCTAATTTTGATTGACCCTCTAAGAAAATTGTTAAAGAAAGTGTTAAAGTGCTTTTTTATTTGACATTTCTTTTAATGGGATATATATATATGATTTTTTGTTTTCGCTTTTTATAAAATATCATTTAAATTTAAAAATGATGAAGAAGAAATGCAGAATGGCAAATAAAGAAATTACTTAAACTTTATTAGGCCTATTACTTGAGCTGAAAATAGCTGCAATCAATGTCTCAGTTCACAAACAAAATTAATGAGTTTCCAGGTGTTTTTCATTTCAATTCGTTCTCAGTTGTAATGGTAGCATGGAATGATTGTGAATGGTGATCAAAATAAGAAACATACCATTGACAACTAAACTCATAATGTGGTTTTAAACGATTCTGCTTGATCACGTCGGCTATTCCAGCCATTCTGCGTCGTGGAGGCCCAGTGTAAAATTTTAGGCTGCTCTGGCGAGTGATTTATTAAGAGGTTTGTGTGATATTAAGGGGGCACGTGAGAACAATCTCAGACGCGAACAACTTCACCCCACCCCTGCTATTTTCTAAATATACAAAATTAACATTTGGCTGGGTCCGAATTGCTGGATAACATCTGGTATTTTGTCTGTCGTAGCATGCATATTCCTTTTGTTCCTGACCGGTTTCGGATTTTCATCCATCATCAGAGCAAATTCAACAAGTTCGTGTAAAGAGTTCAATTGAATGCAATGTTTCTGTTACACTCGACACTTGTTGGTTTCATACTAGCTAATAATTACATTCGTCCAAATAAATACATTCACTCCATATAAAAGAAACCTAACCATACAAACTTATCATTCACACCAACTTATATACATTATAGATTAGAGTACTTGATATTCCTCTACTCCAGTTTACCCTAATCTTACTATTTACAATAAAAATATTTACAAAAATAATCTAATCGTCTATATAAAAGCAAAGTAATAGCAATATTTTAATTTATAAATGCTGAAATAAGCCAATTTTGTTAGATATTGCACAGTTAATATAAATCTACGTTTTTGAAGTTATCTTTCAGTGCACACGTCAAAGTATTAGGTATGCATAAATTCGCTCTCATTGTTGTATAATTCAACACTGACATTCAACTAGGATATGCGAAATTGTCATAGGCGAGCTGCAAACCTCGCATATCGGTTGTCTTTCTCCTCTGAACAGATAACCGTTAGTCAACATCGTAGACCCGATTCGCTAGCACTACTTCTTCTCGGCGAGATTCTCCTATAAGAAGTTAACCACTTTATTGGTGCACATTTAATTTTTCTTAGTATATTCGAGAGTGGCGTGGCCTCCAATTCTTTATTCCATGTAGAGAATATAATATATTTGTTTAGATAATTTCTCCAGTCCAGAAACGAGACATATTCTTCTTTATTTATTATCAAAGTTGCATCCTTTGTCGGCGACTTCATTACAGTTTTATATTTTTGAAGGCTATCTTAATTAGTTGGTTATTCAAAATTGAAACTGATCTCAACAATTGTTGAAATAGCCTAAATATAGATTTAAATATTTTGTTTGATATTATAAACAATTAAATAAACATGACCTATTTTTTTTTTTAAAAATGAACAAACTTAATTATAAATGAGCTTAATTTACAATTACAATTCTGTTATCTTGAAAAGAAAATAACCTATTGACGGAACAATTCCATTAGAGAGGTTTTCAATAGGGAAGGCTGTGAAAAAAAATATAAAATAAAAAAAAAAAGAAAGAGGGAGAGAAAAGAAAAACGTTTCCCGTGGAAGAGAGGAACGATTTTTTCCAGTGAATTTATCCACTTTGTGCTTGGAAGCTTCCAAAAGAGGAGAAGGGATAGTGGTAGCGGTTAGTGATGGGGGGGAAGGAGAGTGAGTGAGTGGGGAGTTAATAAAAGTATTTTGTAGGAACACTTTTCCAGGGCGGTCACAGTTCTACTACAGCCTGATGGATAAATACATGCTACCGCTAAAAGCTACTACCCATCCACGAGCTGTGCTATAGCCTTGTTCTCGTCTCTTTAGTTGCAGACATTGAATTGCGCGTACATCTCGCCACCCTGTTTCAATAATTCTCTCCAATTTCCAACTCCGTGCGCTCTTCCAACAGCTTCCTTCTTCGTATTTTCTTCTTTTTTTTTATTTTATTTTATTTTTTTCAATTCACTATTCTATCTGAGACCACTTAACGGGAAAATCTACTGTTACGTTATAAAGTAATAAGCAAAACCTCCCATTATCTTCTCATCCCTCAAAAAAAAAAACGACATTACTTTTAAAATCCTTTTATTCCCCCAAGATTTATTAAAAAAAAAAATTGAAATTTTGGACATTTGGTTTGTTTAAATTTAATAACTAGAATAACCGAGAAATACTAGCTGTCCAAATATTTTTTTAAACAAGCCCTTAGCACAAAGCAAAACCTCCAGAAGGTGCCAAGGCCTTCCAAAGCTGCTTCCATTTCCACTTGCCATTTAAACCAACTTATTTTTGCTACTAACTTAAGACTCATAATTTTTCGTGTCATGTGGGTGTTTTTCTCGTTATTTCAATACATATATTCTAATTTTAGGCCGTTTAATAAAAAAAAAAAACAAATCTGGTTGGAAACACTCACACAGCAGTTTACATAATTTTTAATGACTAAATTTCCTTTAAACTTAAAATTAAACTAAATATATCTCTTAACAGATCCTTTTTGTAGGAATTTTGGTGAATTTCGGTGTTTGGCGCTGGATTTCTTGTACCGAACTAAGAATCGAAAATATCACTTGACATCAACCCTATCCCGACTCCACAAGGTGTGAGCCGGACGTTTTGTTTGCTTCTTTCATAATCCCAAGCTAGTTTCCTCTGATGAACCCCAACTACGCACCAGAGGGTTCTTTTAGTGAATTCTTTGGCAGCTCATATGCACCGTGGGTACATCATAACCATTTTCCGAGTGAAAAGAGAAACCCATCAATTTTCGACCCCACCTCTTTCCCTGCGGGTTGTAGTCTTTTGGCCTTCGACTGTGGATTGAACGAGTTAATAATTCCCTATCTTTCCGTTTTCTTTCTATCTTTGTTGTTCCATCTGAGGGCGAGCCTAGTAGGGCATTGGCACTTTATTCATTAATGAGACAAGGCTTGATGTAAGCGGGTATTCATGGAGCACAATGGGTCCTTGAGGCCAAAGTGCATCTACTTCCTTTCGGAGGCCTGAGATCTAGAATAAAATAGAATAGGATCATACATTATAAGTAAATGGCAGTTGGAGGAAAGCCTAACGTTAACTTTTAATCAAATTCTCCATCAAATGAATTTTCCCGGAAGATTGTATCCATAAGCTATTTATGCGTGTAGATAATATACGAACTTTAAAGAAAATCGTCAGGATAGTTTTCGAGAAAATCACAAAAAAAAAATCTGGTGTGAAACACTCACACAACTTTCTCTTACTCCAGTTCTCAAAATTATAATTGACAAATTTTATAGTTTGTGTGCCAAATTTAATTAAATTCTCGAAAACTGGAAAAAACTGTTCAGTAAAAGCGCACTTCCGGTTTACTAATTTTCTTGAAACTCGGAATTTTGGCCATCTATTTATTTCTAATTAATCTTATTTGGATGGTAGAATTGTGTACATTGCACATTATAGAAAAACATAACCCCACCCCTCCCCTAAAAGTGCCCTTAAATGAATATTCCCAGAGAAATGTTTTAAATAAAAGTTGTAGATCGTTGTATGCTTAGTTTATATATGAAGTTTGAAGAAAATCGTCGGAGGCAATTTTGAGAAAATCGCGAAAAAGTGAAAAAAAGCATTTAGTAAAGTGGTAAAGTAAACGCACTTCCGGTTATCCGATATTTCCGAACTCGGAATTTCAACGACATATTCAATTCTAATTATATTATCTAGATGACAGAATTTTATAATAAACTGAAATAGCACTTTAGATGGAAACTAATCCTAACCCTCCCCCATAACTGCCCTTAAATGAATTTTCCCGGAGAAATGTTTGAAATAAAAGTTGTAGCTGTTAGTTGATATACCAAGTTTGAAGAAAATGGTTGGAGCCATTTTTGAGAAAATCGCAAAAACGTAAAAAAAAAAAAAACTAGTAAAGTGGTACTTCCAGTTTGTAGAATTTTGACAGATGACCCACTGTTGGATCCTATGGTGATAAATAAACGGAATTTCAAGTTTGAACTTTTTACGATTTTTCGTTTTTGATCTATGCTGTTCACATACATACATACACACACACACACACACACACACACACACACACACACACACACAGACCATTTGCTAAAAACCACTTTTTTGTACTCAGGGGACCTCGAAACAGATATTTCCCGTAAAAACTCGATATAGAAAATTTGACACGATTACAATACTTCCACTTACTAGGAGTAAGAGAAAGTAAAGAGGGGGAAAAACATGCAGTAAAGTCGCACTTCTAGTTGATGGATTTCGCTAGAAAGGGTAATCGCCTGAACGGAATACTAAGTTTGAGCTTCCTGCATCGTTTCGTTTTTGAGATATTCTGTAACAGAAACGGTTTACATACAGCCATTCGCTAAAAAGTTTTCTTCTTCCAGGGCGTTTTTTTTTTTTTTTTTTTTTTTTTTTTTAGAGCAAACTAATAAATAATTTTACAAAGTAAAAATCGTTTAAAATAGGGTAAAGTATGGTGCTAATACTCCGTGTATTTTGTGCGTGTTTGTGGTGTATAGGTGTGCGTGTGTTTTGTGAAGAAGGTAAGAAGAGCTTGAACTATATGGACGGAGCACCTGGAGTTTCTTTCTTGTTGCTTGGACGGACGGCTATTGTAAGAATGCCACTGTGCCACCGTGCCACTTAAGTGTTGACACGCCCACACAATTCTCACCACATTATTACTATATAGTAACCACTTGAGATATAACAACACCTTCTTACTTACTCATTTTTTTTTTGGTTTCTTCGTTTCTTTTTTCTCATTTCCTTTGTACACCATTCTCAGATTGGCAACAGATCTTGATTAGGGGTCCACTAGTTGGAGTGTTTGTTTATACTAACTAATCTACTCGACTTAATCATTCAAGAGAATTATATATTAAACGTATATAAATAAAAAAAAAACTAAAATTAACTTGACCAGAAAAATAAAGTTTTATCATTTAAATCAACCCTTTTGTCCAATTTAACTTCCCAAAGCCACTGTTTGCTCAATATTACTGATATTGATTTAGTTTACTTCAAAAGCTGCACATATATTGTTTGCTGGCTGCAGAGAGCTCTACCACGTTAATCCTCAAAAGCTGACAAGAACAAAAGCATAATAGCCTGCCTCATTTTATGGTCACCAACCAGTTTGCAAAAGCAAAGTCATTAATCAATATGCAGCACATAATATCAGATTATCAGGAGATACTGATAATGGACGAACTCCCGGAAATCGATCGATAATCACAAAATGAAACGAGGTTACCATGGAAATAAAAAAAAATCCTTTGATAATAAATTTCATATTTTGGTGACTTTAAAAACTTCAAACTTTTGACTGCATGTAACTATTCTCTTTTCTTTTTTTTTAAACCTTCTCTCAGTGCTATAGAAAGGAAATAATGCAACGTATAAGACTTTCGTAAGTGTGTTTCCAACGGAAATATATGTTTGAGGTCCCTTTGAATAAGATAAAGTGGTTTTTACAGAAATTGGTCTGTGGATTTGTGTGTGTATGTGAATCTTTCAGTAGGGTAGGGTGTATGTTGAAGAACGGTCAGCCGGAAATACCATTTTACTGAATTGATATTTTTATTTTATTTAAGTCCTCTCGATTGTCCAGTAAACATGTTAACTCCCAGTTAACCCGTAGCTCACTGCTAGATTTTATAAAGAAAACACACAGTTATCTAAATAATATATTTTCATCAACAATATATTCACACCCACAAGATATTTCTCTCGTAACCGTACATACTATTTTTCGATAACCTCTCTCTCAGATGGAACACCCTTCGATAATCGATTGTACCTTTTGTATCACTGTTGTTTAACAAATAATATCAAAGTTTTTATTGTAAAAACTTAGTTTATCATCTAAACATGTTAAGATATAAAACTTGTATTTGCTAGAAAAGTATTTTATGGACCTTATGTCAACATATCGACAGAGTTTCCTGTCTTTATCAAGGCTTTAATATATATAGATAATCATGATAGATGTACGGAATGAATTTAGCTGTTGTTCGTTCTCATCTCTTGAATGAAATCATATGGTTCTTATTAGAGATGTTGCCCAGTTGAAAATTATTAAAATAATAGTACTTCCACAAAGGAATAGTTCAGTGATCAGCGCACTGGACTCCCATGCGGAGAACCCAAGTTCCTGTCCTTAGATTTTTCTCTTCCTAGAAACCTCTATAGCTCAGTTGTGTTTGTAACGAGAGAATACTATCCGGAGGACGGCAGTGCACTAAGAAGGTCCCTTATGGCCAATGACCATAGATTAATGACCGCTTTTAATAAAAAAAAAAAACTCCAGAAAGGCCTCATTTGGTGACTTAACATCACGTCATCTCTACCGAAACGTTGGCTTAATTAAAGGGTGTTTTTTTTTCCCCTTGGACCAATCCTCTTCTAAATCTATTCATATCTTGTATTTGAATTATTCTTCCGCAAAAATTAGTTTTTATAAAGGGATGTGGGGATATCGCCAGGATTCCCTATGCTCCTGGGGTAACTGCGACATTAATCTATTTCTAAGTCGCCATTTACGTAAAAATTTGATTCCATACATATAAATACAATATGGAAGGCTACTTAATTTTTTAGTCGAAAATTCCAACCTTGAATCAAAATTTTGTTAATTAGAACTTTGTGAATGGCAGTAAGAGAAATCCGTGTGATTTTGTGTCACATTAGATTGTTTACTTTTGTATTACCAGTTTGACAAAGTTTCTTTTCTAAACAAAACCAAAAAAAAAAAAGAAACGAACAAAAATTATCACACCAGTAATATAACACTTTATTAAAAAGATACCCAAGTTTTATAATGTGATAATAATGGAAGAAAAATTGTCAAACTATACTATGGAAAAATATAAAACTGTCTGACAGTTAACAATCTAACTTAACAAAACATTCAATTATAGTAATATAATATTTAAAAATAGGAGAAAATTACCTGGTTAATCTCAAATTACATAATACTATGAAGAATACTATCTTTCATAAATTCCATTAAACGATATGTCATCTTTTACCTATATATGAATATTACGGAAACATTTTTGGCTATACAATATTTGACATGTATATATACTGAGCTATTTACAATTGTAATATTTACTGATTCTGTTGTATATAGGTTTTGCATTGCTTTGTAGGAGTGGCAGGCCAGCGATGTCACATTTTAGTATGTATGTGTGTGTGAAATGGTTTTTATTAACCGTTATTGTATGGGTTCCATCAGGTAAATAGCTAATAATGTCTTACTGCAACAAAATGTATGAATATTGTGTAGTTATTAACAGATACTTAGTATTAATGTGCCCAGGAGAACTAGGAGAAGAATGATGGGTCTTCAATTGATGATAGGATGCCACTTTTTTTATTACTGTATCTTTCTGTAAGAGAAAGTGTCTCCAACTGTAAGAGAAAGTGTTGCGATGATGTCAAATTTTCTAAATTTAATTACATTTAAAATGAACAAATTTTATTTAAAATTTTTTTAATTTGAACTTCAAAATTTAGCTCAATTTAGACAAGTTCCAATATACTAACCCAAGTAGTTAGAGAAGTGAAGCCAGTAAGTAACATGTAGGTTATATTATTTGAATATTTAACGCCAAAATTTCCGCAAAATTATCTAAAGGAAGTATTATAATCGTGTCAAACTTTCGATATTGAGTTTTCACCGGAAATATCCGGAAAGATCCGAGATCCCCTAAGTTCAAAAAGTGGTTTTTAGCAAATGGTATGTGTGTGTGTGTATGTTAGTTAGAAAGTTCAAACTTGATATTCCGTTTGGGTATCACCATGAGACCCGACAGTACGTAATCTGACAAAATTCCTCAACCACTTTACTGAATGGTTTTTTTTTTCACTTTTTTGCAATTTTCTCGAAAGTGGCTCCAGTAATTTTCTTTAAACTTGGCACATCAACTACACATACAAACATCTACAATTTTTATTTGAATGCATTTAAGAGCACTTTTGGGTGAGGGATGGGTTTAGGTTATCCTCCTAAAGTGCTATTTTAGTTTATTACACAATTCTATCATCTAAATAATATTAATATTAATAACATACATCTAATTAAATATGTAGATGATCAGAATTTAATTAGTTTATTACAAGACAGTAATAAGTCTAAATCATTCCAGATTTATATATTTCTTAAAAATGCTATGGAGATAAGATCCTTTATTATTAATGAGGAATAGTTAGTCAACGATAAAATGGAAGGAAAAAAAAAAATGTATATAAATATATAAAAAGTATGTACAAATATTATATCTCTGGTTGAATTTATAGATAATGATTTTGTGCAATTTTGCAAATTCTCCTTGTCTCACTTTATTAAGCCCCACATACATATGTAAATTTAGGTTAAAATTTATTTTTTACTTTATGTAATTTCAATGTATATCTTCAAGTAGTATATTCTCTTTCTTTTGTTTATATTTTTGTTTTTCTGTAAGGCAAGACTTCTTTGTATAGGGGAAACCCTAAAGACAAATAAATAAATAAATAAAAAATAAACAAATAAATATCTGTGCAGTTAGGTGACAAATTTAAAGGAAAATCATTATAGTCATTTTCGAGATAATTCCAGAAAACTCACAAACTAATTCTGCTAAATCAGCATTTCCGTTGTGCCGATTTTCTTGAAATTTGGAATTCCAGCAATACTTGTAGTGTATATTAATATTATATAAGTCGAAGAGCCATACATTCAAATTGAATAATATTTTAAAGGAAAGCTTAACGTTTCCCACCCCTCCCCACCAAAACCCTACAATCAATTTTCCAGGGAAAATGTCACAAATAAAAGTAATAGATATTTATGTATGTAGGTAGCATACGAAATTAATAGAATAATAGTTGGAGACGTTTTCGAGAAAAATCACGAAATACTAGAAAAACAACATTAATAAATTCTGATGTGGTTGATGAATTTTGCCCAAAACTTTCGTGTCACAAACGATGGTAGTACCTTAAATAAAATATCAAGTTTGAGCTTCCTGGGGCTTTCATTTTTGAGATATTGTGTTTATACATACAACTATTCGCTAAAAACGTTTTTTTTTCGTACTCAGAGGACCTCAAAACATATATTAATGTTGGAAATTTAAAACTATGGCAATAGTTCCTCTTACCAAAACTAAGAGAAAGTAAAAATCTGTTACCGGATTACCAAAGAGGCAAACTAGGTATCAGCCTGAGGGGCCTCTTCATACCTTTTAAGGGCTTGGCGGCCACGGATCAAAATAATTGTTACAGAGCTCAGAGAGCTCACTGAAGCTCAGATTGCCAAAAATTCAAAACCTGATGTATCTTAGTTGATGATTTTTTTTATTTTATACTTTTCACTTGAAATTTGTAACAGCAAGAGCAAGGCTAGTGCAAACACGTCGATACCATGACATAAGGAAACATGCGAGGAGTCATCCACCCAGTGGTAAATTGAATACCAGGTTTTTGAGTACCGATTTTCCGTTTTTGAGTTACGTTGATCACATAACACACACACACACACAGACCAATTCTTCTAAAAACCAATTTTTCGGATCTCAAAAGTGAATTTCCGGTAAAAATTCAATTTAAAAAATTTGACACGATGGTGAATTTTGGTTTTTCCGCTAAGAATCTGTACGTGAATTATTTGATTTATAAAACTTCTCACTCTTTCTTCCTTCCACACATGTTGCTATAGTAAAATAATTTAAAGACCATTTTACCAAAGAATGGATTCAAATTTAGTTTTTTCAACAACAGATGCATGAACTATATGTAAATATTAGCTGAAGATGATCTCATTAGGTCGAAATATTCTATTTTGTTCAGTTCAGATTGACTAAATAAAATTTATAAAAACAGGAAGGAGTTGTTGACACCAATCCCCCCCCCCCCTTCTGGTTATAAGAATCTCAACCTCCTCACTTACACCAGATATCTTAAAATGGACAAACATTCAATAAAACCAATTATGATAAAAATTAAATTTCGAAATTTGACAAGATCGTAAAAATACTCTCTTCCAATTGGTTTAAACTTTGTTTAAACTCGAATTTTTGCAAATCCCTAATGTTATTTACATATAGGTGTTACAATTTATGAAAAAGTGATAATTTAGAGATTATCCTAAATTTAATTTTCTCAGAAAAATGTTAAGAAGAAATGATCTTAAACAAACATATTCATGGAAGTTTTGCAAGGATATGTAAAAAAAAAAAAATTAGTAAGGCATCATTCAATTCATGAGTCGTCAAAACTTCAAGCAAATTTTATGGCATTGTGCCAGAAGAAGAAAAGTATTATTGGAAGTCATTAAAGCTTTAGGAATTCTCTTGAAGCTCTTAGAAATGATCTAGAAAGTACACAATGTATGAATGTACACCCGTTGAATATACAAATGTCCTGTCAGTGAATGTACGAATTGTCAAAAACAGCGAGATCCGGTCAGAGGTGTTCAACCTGGCTTTAGACTTTGTACGAAGATCAAAGAAGACAAATCCCAAAAGTTAAAATTTATAGTAGATTGTCACACTATCTCGGTTATGCATTTACAATACTCATTATAGCAGCACTGAAATAGCATTGCAAGGAATTTCTTCCATGAAAACTGATCCAGCCAACCCTACCATTCTGAAAAAAATTATATATATCAAAATTGGGGGAATTTGATAGAAAAGTAAAAGCCAAGGAATATTCGACGAGATCTAAAAAAGTGCATATCAATTAGCAACCCATGATTATACAACTGGTGTCGGCTCTGGATATGGATCCTGGTGGATAGTGATGAAATGAATTACAGCTGGCAATATACGTTCTTTTTTTGAGGACGTGCTCCATCAAATAAGGGATGATAGATGCCTTGTGACGCCCAAGATTGCTATTTAGAAATCGATTCACTATATTGTAACTTATGTTAACAAGAACTGAAAAATGTCGAAAGAAAGCAACATCTCGTTTGAGGTATGCTAAATAATGGTTCTTTTTCTGATATTTGATCTAAAATTTGTATTCGAGGGGAAATTAACACTCTTGGATTTATGGCGATTACTTGCTGCCGCGGCCGTACCCTTGATCCTTTTCCTTTCCGGTTCTCAGGGAGTTTAAGGAGCGTTCCTGTCCTCTTGGGGTATACCAGTCCTCTCCCCGTTGCAAGCAACGAAGTCGTTTTACAAGAGAAGGATATCACCACCACGGAGGGGCTATTAATGCAAAACCTCGCCATGGCAGAAGTGCCCACCCGGGCATTTCCCCGCATGACCTATTTAAGGGCAGGTTGAGATACGCTCAACCAGCGCTTGAAGTGATCCCACAATATGGTCACACCCCACTCCCAGAAGCTAGAGAAGGCTCTGGCAGGTTCTGGTAGACCGCGCACAATCAGCAAATGCGCTTCCAGCTACGGGGCTGGCATCGGAATTTAATTTGTATCGCGGGTCTGTCCCCGCTCAACTCATAACCGCGGTCATTGGAGTTATTGTTTAAACCCTTCTGGTATTGTGCCAGCAAGTATTAATAATAATAATATAGCAAAAAAAATTCGTAAGTTTAAAATTTCATATTCGGGTTCCTGAAATTAGCATTGCCGTTGAACATTCAATAAAGAAACTTTTGTATGATGCAATACTTCCTCGTGCAGCAGCAGCGAAACAAAAATTCTTTATATAGGACGTTGGAGCATTCTCAGAAAACCATTTGTGTTGTTTAGAGTATTATAAGGATTTTCAAAATAAAAGCTGAAATGATAATCATTAAGTAATCATATAATTGTTGCCGTATGGATTTCAACTGGGAAAACTAAATGTATATATATCTAATATATATATATAATTAATATTTTGTTAAGATTTAATTAAAACAGGTTGGACACGGTTATAAAATGTTAGTAATCTAGAGAAAAGAGAATAATCTGGAGTACAATACTTATAATTTAAATAAGTTGAATAATTAACAATAGATTAGATTTAATATTATTCAGAGTCTAATTAAAAGTTTGAGAAGCTCTAGTAATCAAAAAGCTTTAAAATGACATTGAAGATTTAAAACATCCATTCCATTTGATATTATTAACTCTGCTTGAAATTAATCAGCGAGAGCTAGAGAGCTCCGTATTAAAAGTCTTTTACTCTCTTTTGTACTATTGTTAAAACAACTTCCCTATTCATATAAATACATTTCAGTATATAGCTTTATATACATTTCATTAAAATAATTCTCATTATAATATATATTTATATATCATTAAAGTAATCTATATGCAAAATATTCCAAAAATAACGTTTCAATTTTATTTTATTTATCCACTTAAAATTGTTTCTTGCATAGGTCATCTCTGTTGCCCATGAGTACTGCATTCCAACAGATATTGTTGAATTCCCGTCAGAAATGAGTGGACTTTATTGTAAGAAATGAAAGTTCTGCAGAGTGAGGCTTTGCCTATATTGAAGTGTTTTTTATTAAAATACCTAGAGAGATCATTAAAGTAGAATAGAAATAAAATTTGACTTAGGTGTGTGCCTTGCGGTACTCCAGAATCAGCATTAATAAAATAGTAAAAAGAATTATTCCTTTTGACCACTAATTTTCTATTTTTCAGATAATTAGCTATCCAATCCAAGAAAATTCCATGGAACCCGTAATGTTTTAATTTAATTATAAGAAGATCAAGGTTTACTTTGTCATACGCTTTCACTATATCTGTGTAAATAGCATCCACTCGAGTAGGTATCTTCTGAAAAAGATGCGAGAACTGTTGTTGATAAATTAATAATTTTGATATGGTGGAACGGTCAGGAATAAAACCACTTAATATATTATTTGTTGAAGGTACTTTAGAGATGAGCCAATCAACATACTCAGCCCGAAACGTCAAGCAGAATTCTCTACTAAATGATTGCTTTTTGAAATATAATAATTTACTTATATAATCGTAAATCCAAATGTGCAATATCCAAGACTTCCTGACACCCCCCAAGTTACCTTTACAAAGACCTACCTCTGCGGTACATACCCTTAAACAACCTCTCCATTCAAGGATACCTTTAATCTCCATACGCTTGCGAGTTACCACTTGACATAGGTACAACTTCCAGTAATCATGTATCCCTATTACTTTCCTTTTTCCTTAATTGTCTAACGTGTCCTACCATATTCTTGAATCCATTCCTTCTTGAACATTTTTAATATAAAGAGTAAATAGGACTCTTAGCTATGGTGACGGCAATCTGCCTAGCCAAGGATGCTTCCATTAGATAATAGAACTTATACACTTCATGGAAACAAGACACTCAATCACCCAAATTTACAAAAAAAAAAAAAAGAAAAAAAAAAGGTGCTGTGCAAACATTCACGCCAATTATTACATTAATTAATTATTACATTCACGCCAATTATTACATTCACGTCAATTATTAATAACATTGACGCCAATAAATTATTATAATACATATTAGTTTGCAATGTTTGCTTAACATTTTGTTGGACTCGATTACTTAATATGGTTGATTTTATAAAACATTGTATAGTGGAAACGCTTTTTATTTTATCTTCTCTGCAAAGTTTGTAATGGCGTAATCTCACAGTTACCTCTCACATTTTCATTCACCCCTCATGTTTCACATGCCCCTAAAAATGATTTTTTTCTGGAAAAGTTATTAATCTGTGGCGTAGGCATTCCAAGTTTAAAGAAAATTGAGGTTGCTCTTTTCAAGTAAACTCTAATAAACTCAGAAAAACCTATTGTGTAATGTATAGCACTTCCGGTTAATCGATTTATTCAAATTTCGAATTTTAATATTGCTTTTACTATACCTAACTTAATATTAGATAGGTAATAGAACTAAACATTATACTGAAGTGGAACATTTATTTATGTGAGTACCATACTTTACAAAGTTTTAATGAAAATCGCGAAACAAAATCGCACTTATGATTGATGAATATTGACGGAAACCTTCGTTCTATTTTGCCCACATAGATACTTTACAGATCTATCGCTGAAAGCACTTTTTTTTCAAAACTTAGAGAATCACAGAACATTCAGTGTAAGCCAATTTGGTAAAATCGTATTATTTTTCCTTACAGCAGTAAAGAAAAGTAAAAACTTATCAGAAAACAATATTATCCGATTGTTTGATCAAATAGCGTCTTACTTATCGACGCATTATATAATCAGCATATATTTTCTATCTTGGAAAACCCATTTTCAACTTTCATTTCTGTTGCCTAAATAATATTTGCTTCAAAAATGTACTGTTTGTTAGGTTAGTGGCACTTCATACTTAGTAAATCTCCAAAATACCAAACTAGTATTGTGCGTGTGGCCTAACTACATCCGGCTCTGGAAAAACGGTTTTTCTAAATTGTACACTTTGTACACTTGTTAAGTTTATTCTTCTAAATCTAATAATTGTGAATAAGCAATTCACAAACTAAGGTATTTGACAGTTTTACCTGGTCATGCCCACCTACTTCTACAACTTGTTGACATATACAAACCTTTTACCATGAATCAACTCTTTTTCCCTCTTTCTTATTCTTACAGCCTTTTTTTTTTTTTTTTAACTGGTAAACAATAATATTAGTGTGTAGTCCTCTCAAAAGACGACATGAACAATGTTTTGTCATGTCTTGTTACAGCTTCCAATTATTATACTTGAAATATCTCTGTGAAAATATGGCATTTTTCTATGACTTTCATAAATTGTGATTTTTCTTTATTTTGATTTATAATGTTATTAATTAATTTATTTCCATCAACGAATAGAAAACATGCTTAAACGGGTTGGAGTAAAATCTAAAGAGGAAATTTTCTGTATTAATTAATTACTTTAATTGATACAATTATAAAATTGTAAACATTTTCTTCCGCTTGGATTTTTGCTTAAAGTTTAATTTCGCTGAAGTACGAAATCGTTGGAGACCAATTTTCGAGAATATTCTCCAAAAACTCCAAATTTTCTTCAAATTTGAAATACTAGCAATGCTTCTAATGTACTTTCATATTATACACTTGGTAGAACCATATATCGCATTGAAGTGGTACTTTAGAGGAAAGTATACCACTGTTCACCCTACTTGCAAAAATGATTTTTTTTACAACAATTGAATAAAGTTTTACAATTATTCCACTAAAATCAATGGCTAAAGTTCTACTTTTTCCATTTGTTTCACTTGTGAGTTATGCACTACTTTCTCTCACTTTTGTGTAAAAATAACATTATTTAACTCTAATTAGCTTGACATCTTTTCACATTTTTTTATATGCATATAAATTAGGCAAAACTTGTTACTATTTGATAGGCGATCAAAATCCATATAAAATATTTAGCGCACTTGTTTCTAATAGAAACTATATTGCCACGATCTATATGAGACTTTTCCTGTTATAACCGACTTCATTTTATGGTCAGACTGTTTTGGTCATCGGTACGTGTAAGACTGCAATGTTTTCTTGATATGATATTGCATCAACTTTAGTAAAATATACAAACATACCTAACGAGATTATATCCTACGTCGACACCTGTTATGTAACTAGGCTCTAAATCTTCCGATAATAGCGTCGCGGTCTGTCAGGAGTTATATTGTAGTCTCATCCATGTCGTCATAGGATATGCTGGTGATGTTGCTGTTTCTATGACCAGTTTTCACATAGGCAGTCTATTTTTGCTTAGACTAATTCACGCCTCAGATCTTTTCCGGGCTTAGCTGCACGATGTAGTCTTATTATCCTTACTCCGTTTCAAAATGATATCGCACAAAAGGATTAAGCCAGTACGAAGGAAATATCTTCATCTTTCCTTGCCAGACGTTTAGACTATCCTATTACCGTCTATGTTAGCATAGAAGAGCTTACTAACTTTGACGATGTTTGCACGTTTCTCTGGCATTTATTCATCCGACTGACCTACACATAACCCCCAACCTGGAGGACCAGGGTTTTGATTTTTGGACCACTTTCCCCTAGATGGGATTCTTTTGTCTCGGCTTCCCACATTTCCCATCTTTGGTCCCCTTCTACGATAGGCAGGGATTTAAG
Source organism: Triatoma infestans (assembly GCA_011037195.1). NCBI lineage: Eukaryota > Metazoa > Arthropoda > Insecta > Hemiptera > Reduviidae > Triatoma > Triatoma infestans. The sequence continues at coordinate 178,740 of JAAEAF010000984.1, read as the reverse complement.
TACATCTATGCAGAATACCTCCACAAAAATGGTCTGAGAGACACGAAAATGGATTCTCCGTAGAAGATGAAGACGGGGAAGATCAGTATGTAAGTGAGGAGGAGTGAAAGAGGTCTTTTTGATGGGAAACTGGAATGACAGAGAATTATGGAGAGACCTGACTTGAGACGAACCCGATAAGGAAGACTGCCGTAAAGGTAAGTGAAGTAAGCACTGACTTTGACTAACATTCCCAAACCATTTTTTAACTGAAATCTCATCTCTTTAACGACTTTCGGATAAAACAATAATCTATTGATTTCGATAATTATTCTCGAAATTGAACTGGTCAAATCATAAATTTGCGGCTGGAAGATGCTGGGAAACTTGCCCGCGATTCAGCGTGTCTGGCACTAGTCGCATACACCCAGCCTCAATTCCCTTCGGGCTCGATCTTTCGAATGTGATATAATTGGAAATCTAAACCTTAAGTTATTCGGCGTTTCTTGCGATATGAAGCTATGAATTTATGAAGTAGTAAGAGACATACAGAATTTGAAATAAATTATCAAATTGTATACGTTGAAAAACAATAATTAAATTCCGGACAAAGTAAAAAAGTTCATTCATTTATTTATTTTTGTTAAAAAGTTTTGTTGTTTTAACCACTTTGTTGTTTTGAACAAATAGTTTACAGTTTGTGTTGTTGTGGAATCAATGTGCAAGTTGGCAGGGTTTAAATTTGTATTGATCAGTTGTGGGCGAGTGTATATATTATATATATATATATATATATATATATATTGTAAGGAGTAAGTAGAATTTAGAGGTCCAAGTTTTGCTGGGGCTTTACAAACTTTGTGTGCACTAGTAGATGGATGGTAGTAAGCAAGGCCGTTCCCCCAGTGTCTGTGATTACCCGTTGGCTTCCATCAGCCATGGCTCTTATTAGCCTTGTTTAACAAGGCACAAGGAATGAGTAGAAGGGAATGATGTTTAACAAAGGACAAAGGAAGGCCTCGAACCACGCCCCCATCAATATGCAGATAGCACACCGCTCACTCTTTCCCACCCCTGCTTGCATTCCCACAGGAGCTCCTTGCTGTTTAACAACACGGGTAATTCGGTTAAAAGAAACCATGTCTTCATCTCTGTACCTCTCTCTTTATCTTTATTTTTTTTTTGTGTGCGCTTTCTCTGAATTTTTCTTTTTATCTCTCTCTTGTTCACCCATCCACCAAACCTCGCACCTCTTTCCTCACATCTGTAACTTTTACTCCATAACTTCCCTCTTCCCGTTTTCAGTATTTCACTCTTCCTCTAGCCCTCATGTTTAAAACATTAAAGGACCTTCAGGCTCTTTGGGACTTTGCTCACTAATCGATCGTTTCAACACGAATACATTATAGTTACTCCTGCTTTTTTTTGTATGCTATCTCTCACAAACTATACAAGGCTAATCGTCTCTCTCATTTTACAACCTTAGATTTGTTTTTGATTTCTCTATAAAGTTAGCAAAATAATTTAAATATAATGAGAAGTTTGTACGGCAATGGCCATTGCAGTTTTTAATGAAAAAGAATTCTTACTTGCTCTACGTTTCGGATACCATTGTTGCCCTTCTGGGTAGGAGAGGAGTGTACGTTGAGAACGTAGAGCAACAAAGAATTCTTTTTCTTTAAATTTTATCATTTTACGAGTATATATAATTGTTTTAACAGGATTAACAGAAAGTCCGGTGACTTTCACACTAGACCATGTCTTTTGTTTGCATATTTCCTATTTGACTATCGGCTATTTGATCTCTATAATATTGTACTAAACAATAAATATATAATTTATGTAAAATAACACTAGGCATGTGTGCTATTTATATAAACTGTTTCTATTTTGATTGGGTTTGTTTTGTGTTGAAAGGGAAAGTTTCCATCGCATAGACAACACAACACAAATAGTACTACAGCACATTGTTTTGTGTGAGTGTGTGTGTATACGCAAGTATATATACGTGTGTATGTATGTCATCCAATAACAATATACTAGTAGTAGAGTAGTACTACAGCAACTATTCTTTCCAGCATCATCCTATAATGTTTCAACCCTTTTGCACATCATACAAGTAGTCCCTTTTATCCCTACACCCTGACAAACCACAAAAGCCTTAAATCTTTTTGTTCCCCTAAACTAAGTTAAACTCACTTTTAGTTTAGGTTTAATAAAAGGGTTCACCACAGGCTTTGTATCAGCCAGTATACTGTTCGCTGTGCTACCGGATAATTTTTTGTTCTTTTTTTTTTTTTTTGGTTCAACATCATCAATTTGACGCCATCCACTTATCATTCTGTTTCAACTAGTAGCCATTTTTTTTTTTTTTTTTGAAAGTATGTCATATAAATAATTTCTCCTCCAAAGATTTTTTTTTTTTGTAATATAAAGATAATTTTACAAGATAAAACAGATGGTGATAAGGGGGATAACTCTGTCTTATTATTAACTAATAGTACAAATAGATAATGAGTTAATAAAAGAGTACAAGTTATTGAATAAAATCTTACGTATTACTAGCTCAGCATGCAGCAAAATAACCACCAGTCGATGGTATTCTGGAATCGATTCATAAATATCTCCAAACAATATTTGAAATAAATAATGACGAGGTTAAATCAAATCTAAATATATTATTGTTTATTATTATATTTACAAATTATTATGGGCCAGCTCGCTTAGAGCTTTACACATAGGGCTATTGAAAGATAAAGAAACAATAAAACAAAGATGAGTTTTGTCAGAGATCTTGATAGAGTCTGGGTTTTAATCGTCTGGATGAAGTAGGCTTGCCTATGTGGTAATGTGAAGCTGAGGGTAGTGTGTGAAGCGTTAGGAAGAAATTGTCTGTAAGTTTAATCATGTGTGTGTATATATCTGGCATGTCAAGTTCTCTGTGTGTTTCTGACAAACCAGGGAGCGTTGAGTGCAATTCGCAGTACCTTGTTTTTGAAAGTCTGCAATCGTTTTGTCAGTGTGTTGGTAGCTGTTATCCAAACTGGACAGGCGTATGTCAGGAGAGGTCTAAGGAGAGTTTTATAGAGTAGTGTAGTGCAGGAGTGTTTGAGTGGTGTGTTTCTGTTAATGAGTGGGTAGAGTTGTTTCAGTCGGGTGTATGCTTGTTACAGTTTAGTGTTAATGTGTAGTCTCCAGGTGAGTCTTGTAACAAGGATTACGCCCAGATAACGCACTCCTTGGTCTTTTTGTTTCCAGGGAATTTGCTGGTTGTCAAGTGTTAGTAGGCGAAGGTCTTCATTCCGAAACCGCCGGAGAGCGAAGATTTTCGCTTCAGTTTTAGATGGGTTTAACTTTAGCTTCCATCGGTGAAACCAGCCAGATATACAGTCTATTGATGTTTGTAAGTCAGTAATGCTTTCGTTAATGTCTGTACTGGATGAGGCTAACATGGTATCGTCCGCGTAGGTAGCTAAGGTCGCTGTAGTAGGTTCAGGTATGTCTGAGCAGTAGAGGTTGAAGAGTATTGGGCTCATGATTGCCCCTTGTGGTAGTCCCGCTAGTATTTGTCTTTCTGTACTGAATGTATTGTTGAGTCTTACCTGGAATGTTCTGTCTTGTAAGAAGGATCCTATTATTCGAGTTAGGTATGTTGGTGCGTTGGTGTTTGTAAGTTTGTAAATTAGTCCAGAGTGCCAAACAGTATCAAATGCAGCAGCTACTCAAGAAATATTGCTGCCGTGTATTTTCTTTCCTCAAAATTGTGTACAATGTGTTCTGTGACTCTTTTTAGTTGGTGCAGTGGTGAGTGTTTTTGTCTGAATCCGAACTGATGAGGTGGGATTGTGTTAAGTCTGTCAAGTGTTTTAAAAGTCAACGACGTATCTAGTAAGAAAGTCAGAGAATATAGACGTTCGCGATTTAAGTCCGTTGGCATTCCAATTTACTAGTGTTAAGTTGTGAGTGTGAAGCTGTCTATGATTGTCCATTGTTTGAAAAGAAGAAGTTCTGAACCAGGTTAGAGAGCAATTGTTTTAGGTGTCGGATGATAGGAGTGATTACCTGTAGGAGTAGATCTTTTATGGCATTGAATATAGTTGTTGTAGGTTCGGAAGAAACGTTAGAACTCTGGTCAGACGGCCTGCAGGTTCTTCTTCTTTGTGCCCAGTAGTTGGGAATCGAACTGATAGGAGTGCTTGCGCTAGGTTTCTCTGGAGAAAATTTAGTTCTTATTTTGGGTGAAGAGTCTTGAGGCGTGTTGTTTATCCTTGATGAGGTGTTTTCTTGTGCGTTTCTTGATTTCTTTCTATTGATTATTTTGGTTAAGGTTTGACATTTACTAAAGTTGGCTGTATGATCCCCATTGCAATTTATACATTTGGGTGTTTCCAGCTGGCGGTTAGGGCATACGGAGAATGGTCGCCTGCGCATTTTACACATTTAGGGTCTAGTCGGCAGTAGTTTTTGGTATGTCCATATTGCTGGCAATTTGTGCACTGTAGGATGCGGTTGGTCTTTCGTTTGGGCTCCACTGTGATTACTGAGTAATAGAGACGGGTAAGCTGAAATATTGCTCTTCCTTTGTTGTCATTTTCCAGAAGTACTGCGCAAAGAGGGGGTTGGTACAGGGGGTTCACATTTTTTGTTCATTAGCCTGGTAACTGAGATCACTGGATAGTTTTGTGTTAATTCTCAAATATTCCTTTATCAGTGACTGAATACGGTATACCCCTGATTACAACTGATAATTTTTTGTCTTCGGGGCTCACAAATGTGTAGTATTTTGTGCCTGTGTCATTGTTGTGCCCACTGAGTTAATGCGTCTTCCTTCCTTATGCTCATGTTAATGAGCGAATTAGAAATTTTCTTTGCTCTCCCTTTTTCAGGGATTGCTCGTTTGTCAATTGCCTTGTTTTTCACCTTTAAAGACTTCTCAGAAAAGTCAGTGCAGCTATTTATTTTATAGAACTAAAAACTTGAAGTTTTACTAATCAAGCGATCAGCTGGGAATTTCTATATTATTGTTTAAAATAATTTAAACAAAAAACAAAAAAAATCTGATGTGAAACACTCGTATGACTTTCTGTTACATCTGTTAATACAATTTAGGTAGATATAAAATGACAAATTTTTTTTAGATTTCAAATTTTGATTTATTTGTCTTATATAAAAGTGTTCTACCAATGCTTAGGGAAGGGATTAGCTCAGTGGTAGCATGCTGGGCTCTAAACGCAGAGGTCCAAGGATCTAGTCCAGCATTGCTGGCCTTAGATTTTTCTCTCTTCCTAGGAGCCTCTACAAAAAATTCAAAATTAGAGCACACTCTTAGCCACCGTACCTAGCGCATAGCGCCAAAACCGGTGTCTATAGTCACTTAGCTTTGCCTACATAGTAGGCAAGTTTCCATCCCTGCCACGTGGAGGCGGACCTTTACATATCCGTCTAGTCCGGCGCATTACCGCTACTTCTCGAGCAAACTCAACATAGTCTTTAAAATTGCTAGCACTTCTCATTAACTCTTTACAATCTCCCGGCCAGTTCTCTTTTCGGCTTGAATTCCATGTGGATTCTTGCCTTGTCGAGGAGAGGACATCGGAAGAGAACGTGATGCACTGTATCCCGTTCACCGCATTCGCAACTTCGGGGAATCTTTCAATCCCAGCTCATGGAGCTTAGAATTGAACTCCCCATGGTCCATAAAATATTGCGTTACGGTTTGGGATAGCTCCAGCCATCGAATCGACAGTCTGTGATGCAGATTAGGGAAGAACTCGTATCCGATCCCTGTCTCTGCCTCATTCCAGCGTCTTTGCCACTTTTTCCAGCGTACTCTTGGATCTTTTTCTTTGCAAGAGCAGGAGGAGCTGACTGGGCAGTTCTTCACCATTAAGGACAATCTTTTTTATACTTATGGGTAAGGGCTCTCATCACACACCAGCGACCACCGGTAAGGAGGCTGTGGATGATGTCGCATAGGCCCTTGTTACTGAACACAAAATGGCTCTTTGCATTCGCAACAGAGTGCCGCTGTACGGCCGCATGCCAAGCTTATCGGCCCAACAGGCAGCTGCGTACGCTGCGACATTCTCTATTACGCCCCTGTAATAGAGGAGCCTCTACAGCTCATTCCCCGGTGATGGAGAGTGTTGATTGTAACGAGAGAACACTGTCCGGAGGCCGGCAGTGCTTTGAGAAATGTCTCCGGTCGCCAATGACCCTAAATGTTGACGCACCTTAAATTACAAAAAAATAACAAAAACATAAATCTACCAATACTTCTAAAATACATAAAAACTATATAGGCTTTAGAACCATATATTTTATAGAACCATACTTTATAAAAAAGCCTAACGCTACTTTCCCCCCCCCCCAGAAACCCCCAGAAATCAATTATCCCGGTTAATTGTTTCAAATAAAAGGGATAGGTATTTATTTAAGTAGGTAGTCCATTTAAGTACGAAGTTTAAAGTAAATTGTTGGAGCCATTTTCGTGAAAAATCGCGGAAACTGAAAAATCTATTCGATAAAATTGCACTTTCAGTTGTTGGGTGTTTGCAGGAAATCTTCTTGTCAGATGCGGTAGTAATACCTAAACAGAATATCATGTTTGAGCGATCAGCGATTTTTCATATGTACATTATAACCTGGTCAACTAAAAAATGATTTTACTGACTAGGTTATAATGTAAATACGGGCTGAAGATAAATTTATATTTATATGAGGAGTTTGTCGCAGTTATTATGTAGTTTGATATTTCCCGCACTAAATTAATAGAAGAATAATTATTTTATATGTAGACACCAAAAAGCGTATACGAATAAACAAATAGAAATTTAGTAGAAGTTATTCAGTTCTAATTGGGAAATAATGGTGCCTAAGGAGACAATGTTAAAAATTGTGTCGATAAAATCCGTTTTTAGTTCCTCTTATTTTTCATTTATATAGATAAATTTGGAATAATGTTGGGAATATACAGAAAAAATAAAAAGAAAACAAATGTAAAGTTTTGTTATATAAGGCTGAATATATGGAATGAATGTGTGGATGTTATTTTGAGTAGTACATGTACATCTTTCTGTCAAACTACCAGTGTTTAGGATGGAAACGAATGCAGAATATCAATGAGGTCTTTGTCCCTGCCGACGGATCTAACCCTATTATTAAGTATCAACCAATTTATATGAATATAATAGTGTTACCATGTCGCAAAAAAAAATTGTTACGAATTTTTAAGGAAAAGAAGTGTTTAAAAGGAAAATAAATAATAAAATCTGTTGCGAAAAGACGCAACGCAACACAAGTTAGGGAGCCGTAGTTAGTAAAGTAGTTAGGGAGCCGTTTTTTTTTTTGTTTTGTTACGATAATAGTGCACTGCGATCAGAAGTGTGGGGGTGAGACATCTCCATCTACACCTTCACTACGAGAATAATTTTTCGTAAAGAATCCAAGAATGTGGAAAGTTTCTAATGAGCATATATTTTTCCAACACACTTGGTTGGTGCTCAATCTTCTAAACCTTCTTTGGATTCCATAGAGCACAGCAGTCGGCCAGGAGTGTATTGCAGTGAGTTCCATATCTCGCCACAGAATATGCAGCGGCTATCACTTATTAAGTCCAGCTTCTTCAGATACAATGTCTCATGAGGAATTCCGTCAGCACGCGACCGAAGCCCTAGTGTTTGCTTAAATCGATGCAGGCCTCAGCCTTTTACCGGTCATAGCTGCCTAGACCAGTCTTAGCAAAGCTTCAATCCTTGGAAGAATTCTCCAGAGCAAAGGCTCTTTTGAATTCCTCCTCGTTTCTGTGCTCGTCTCCAACCTTCTGGCCGCTTATTTCACAAAAAGGTTCTGATTCCTTGAAACTAGTTACAGCATCTTTTCTGTAACATCTTTTCCGGCCAAAGAGTCGGACCATCTCATATATACTTTTAGGAAATATGCATTAAAATAAAAGTTTATATCTGTTCCATTTTCCCCCAAAACCTTCTAATTATCAATTTGGCTAGAAAAATCTTACAAATAAAACTGATGGACCTTTATGTACGTAATTAATATGCAAGGTTTAAAGGAAACCTCGAAAAACCTCAAAAAAAAAAAAATTCTTTGAAGTTGCACTATATTGGATTGATGGATATTTTGACTGAAACCTTGGTGTCGCATGCAATACGCCAAAAACATTTTTTCCCATATTTTGAGGACCTCAAACAAAACATGCATTCCTTGTAAAATTTGTCACTTAATATCGTAAGAGAAAGGAACGAAAAAAAAAAAGAAGAAAATGTAAAGTATGATCGCCTGAAGTAAATGTATTAATGTGATACATTAATTAAATATTACATAGTTTTTATTTTTGAAAAAATAAATTTTACAAATAATATATCTGCAATATATAATATTATATATATATATGATATAATATATAATAGAACGATAAGGAACAAACGGACTCTCTATAAATTGTATTGACATAGAATTTAAGGTAGCATGTGTCTACTGTTAGCGGCCGGGGGGATGATATTAGGTTGTAGGAGAAAGGAGCTAACTAACCTCGTCAGAGAGTACCTAAAACAATTACCCGACAGCCCGTGGGGCAGAGCCGGGAGGGCAGCTAACCCTGCTACATCTGTAACACGACCCTCTCCAGTTAGCATTGCTACAATTACACGCTCCATTACCATAACTTAAACACATCTGACGCTCTCTATATCTTCCTCTTCTTTCCTCTTCCCATACACACACACACACACACACACACACACACATATAATATATATATATAATATATATATATATACTCTTATTTTCATATCTATTTTAACAAAAGATTTACATCCTGAGTCATAACTTTCAAACAAGTTTAAAATATTTCCTTGTAACATTAATTTTCTAGTATTTTAATTCTTACAGCAGGATTCGCTATTAGTGGATTCTTCTAATCCAGTTACCTAGCCAAACTAGAAAGCTAATTAAATGAATATAATACTCTTAAAATTGGCTTTATTATCGAGCGATCGTTCGAAAAACAGAGCGATGACGATTACAAGATGAAGAAACAAAATATTCAGCGAAACAAATCCATTGAGAAAAAAACACCTAACCGCGTATTTCTGTTTGTGCATTTGTTACATTTCTAATTGACGAAAATGTTTACGTCCTCTGAATGCATTCGTATAAGATTTTTGAAATTGAGTTTTCATTAGAAATACATGTTCTAAGGTTTTTCTAAACAGAAAAAAATTGGTTTTCAGAAACTGATTTGTGTGTGGCTGTGTGTTTATGGGCACCATAACTTAAGAACGGAAAAATGTTTAAACAACAAGTTTATTGAACTAACTCGGGTGAGTCTCAGCTACCGGACGGGTTGCAGTCGACGGATAGCGAATAGGTCCTAGAAGCGAAAAGAGAATGTTCCTAAATAAGCAGTCTTGGGGGGAAGTGGCAACTGTTTAGAGAGTGACAGTGAGTGGAGCCTTTACTCACAGAAAAACTACAAAAATTTAATGACACGACATGGTGAGATAGGACGCCATCAACAAAGAATTGCCGTGGAGAAGTATGATAATGAGCGGAGATGGGTTCGACAGCCGGAGAAAAGGCAGCTCGTTTAGATAAGAACAGTTGATATCATTTGTACTGGAAGAAAGAAATGAAAGAAAATAATAGTTTTGAAAAATAGTTTAGAATATTTTATAGTTTGAAAAATAGAATTTTGTTAATATTTTAAATGTATCTTAGTGCAGTGAAAAGAGTCAGGTACTATAATTTAAGGTCATTGCTATAAAGAGACAAAAGCAGAGGAATCCGTTAGGAAAATAACAATGCCACTTGGCCAACTGTTTTTTTAAGAGAAAATCCCCCGTTAGAGAGGGCATTCCTTCAAGACAGTTTGCATTCTGCTTTCAAAGTCAGAACACTTGCTTCAGGAAACCGCTCTCTTAAACTTATTCCAGTGATAGAGTTTAACATTTATTCTAGATTAAAAAATGATCTATTAAGCATAATAGTTGTGATATTGTAAAATATTTAAAGATAATATATTTAATTTAATCTACCAGTGTTTTCTTGATTATTTCTTAATACTTGTATCTTTATTTCAAACATATACAAACACAAGCCCCTTTTACAAAAACCGCTCACGCCACCAGCTACCACTATACTACAACACATCACACCAATAACATTTCACATGTTTCTGATCCTCCAGTTTGGTGTTGTACGTTGGACACGTTTCCACACTAGTTTTCACCAGAAATACATGTTTCTGGGGGTCCCCTGATTATGAAAATTTTTTATTTATGTTTTTAGGACTCGGTGTGTATTTATGTTAACAGAATATTTTAAGAAACGAAAAATCGCAGGTAGCTCAAACTTGGCATTCTGTTTAGGTACTATCACCGCATTAGACAAGAAGATTTCGGGCAAAAATCTGTAATGTTTTGGCGTGATGTGTGTTTTGTAGTAGCACGAGCGGTGTTGTATAATAAAGGGCTTGTAAGTATAAGTTTAAGAGAGGATGAAGTATTAGTAATAATCAAGAAATCACACTGTTTTTAAAAAGATATATTCTCTAAGAGAAATTAAGTACTTTGAATATCACAGTAAAAGCTTATAATAATTTCATATAACTTAATTCTGGTATAGCTCTGACGTTTCCACCTTGATATTTAGAACAAGTCTGTCCTTCTGAAGTGTTCTGGCTTTGGAAGCAGAATGCGACTTCGTTGTTTGAAGGCTGAGTTCAGACTGTTCTTGTTGGAAGGTAGAGTACAGCCTGTTCGAAGGAATGCTCTCTAACAAAGCAGTTGGCCAAGTCGCATAGTATTAAATTTTGTGCCTTTGTTTCCCTACTAGCAATGACCCCAATTTACAGTACCTGACACTAAAATACACTCTTTTTGAAGGTAAATTCACAGCACTAAGATAATTATAAAATATTAAAATACAATTTTGGATACTATAAAATATTCTAAACACTAAACTATTTATTTTCATTGCTTTCTTCCACTACATTATCAGGCTGTAACCTACCTTCCAACAAGAACAGTCTGAATTCAGCCTTCAAACAACGAAGTCGCATTCTGCTTCCAAAGCCACAACAGAACACTTCAGGAATCGTTCTCTTAGTATCAGTGCCAGTTTCACAATAAATTAAATAAGTTTATAATATCAAATAAGTTGTAGTTATTATTTTAACAGAATATATTTATTGTTAACAGTGATGATTTCTTAATTATTCTTATTACTTCTATCTCAAACATAATTACAAGCCCCTACTAAACCGCTCACGCCACAACCAACTACCACAATACACAACACACCAATTACATTACAAATCCATCTTTACTGAATGTTTTTTTTTTTTCAGTTTATCGTGTTTTGTTCGAAAACGGCTCCAACAATTTTCTTAAATCTTCGTATACTATCTACTATCACTTTTACATTAAATATTTTCCCGGGAAAATTGATTTTTTTTTAGATATTCTGGGGGGGGGGGAACAGTAGCATTATGCTTTCCTCTAAAGTACTATTTCAATTTTATATATGGTTTTATCACCTACATAATATTAATATACATTTTAAACAATGATAGAATTACAAATTTGAAGAAAATAGGTTAACCGGAAGTGCGATTTTTTTTTTAAGTTTTCTCGAAAACGGTTACAACAATTTTCTTTACAGTTGGAATGCAGTGAATCCTGCATACCACTTTTATTTGACACATTTTTTTCTGGAAAAAAAAAATAAATTGATTTTATAGGGGAGTAACTGTCAATTAGTTTAAAAAAAATGTCAATTTGCACAAACTTTGTTGGTAATTGATACACTAGGCCGCTTAGGTATCCCCACCACCATGTTTATGGCCAGCCTAATTAAAGATTGTAATGTTGCAATTTTTAAGAAAATGTTTTAATTAAATTTATTAAATAGAGTAAGAGAAAGTCGATGTGAGTGTTTCACGCCAGATTTTCAATTTTCTAATGATATTTATATCTAGTGATTCTGCTTCCAGAAATCATTACAAAAGTATTTATACAATTTATTTATAATAATCTAAATGAAAGTGCCCATATAAGATTTAATTTTGTTAATATCTTCAAATCATGAATGAATAAAATAAGTAAAGACAATTAATTAGTTATATTATGAAGATCACGTGGATATGCACGTGACTAACAGAAAGGAAATTGTATGGTACCGTCAGTTGATAAAGCAGAAGGAGATGGATAGAATACTGGGTGAGATTAACAAGTCTTTTAATACTGGGCCTATCATGTTAGTTGTAGTATGACTAACGAGTAAATCCGTACGTATGGCCCACTGTATATATATATAGTCGGTAGAATAACTATGGATATAATGTAGATAAAGACAGAGAGAGTGAGAGAGAGATTTAGTAAAGATAGTCCCGGAAAAGTAGACTCTTCTCTATGTTACAGAAGTACAGTGAAATATCTATTTGCATCTGAGACACGCTTGTCACCTGAACCGAACTACATTTAATTGTTTCCTGCTACTGCCTTCAAGCCTCCACAGACAACAAGTTTCCGGATCCGGTCCGCCATCTTGGATTCCTTGCAAAACGACGAACGAGATCCTATAAGTGTGTATGTATGTATGTGTATATATATATATATATATATCTGCCTGTTGTTGTTAAGGGATTGGGTATGAGAGGACATTTACAACACTACTGCTATCACACTACCACACTACAATACCCATTACTTGAGTTTGTATGGATGTATGTGTGTCTCTGTGCGCGTGTCCAGGACTCTCACAAGCCCTTCCCCACCCCCCGAACCATACGCGTTCCCAGCCCAAACTCCCTTCCTCCCTTCAAACTCTGCTGATGCTCACTGGTGTGCTACTACCAAGAGTGTGGCTGTACGCAAGATTTACCACAACATTATCAGAATATCAATACGTAGTTATTCACCCTAGCTCTGTTGACGTGATAAAGAGAAAATTCTCATTCTATTGTAAAATCCATTCTAATATAGATCCAAATAAATAGTGTATATATATATATATATGATATTCAGACTTCTTTATCAGATCTATAATTTAATTGGACAAATGATGTATACAACCTATTTCCTATTTCAATGTACAAATTGAATATATTTATCAACAAGAATAATCTATTAACATAATTCGTCGGTTTATAAAAATATTTTTGAAGAAGTATTGTGTATCAAGATTTCGAAACCCTTGTTCTTCGGAAATATGTGTTTTGAGATATCCGCAATGCATTTTTTTTTTTTTTTTTTTTAACATTTTCCCCGGGAATATTGATTTTTTGTGGGGTTCTGAGGGAACAGTAGTTATAAACTATCTTCTAAAGTACCACTTCAACGGGTATGGGTACGATGTATGGATCTACCCATCATTAAAAGTCATTGAAAGTATCATTGAAGGTCATTAAAAGCATTGCTAGAACTCAAAATTGGAAGAAAATCGGAAAACCGGAAGTATCCTTTACAGAATAGGATTTTGAGTTTTTTGGCACTTTCTTGAGAATGACTATTACGATTTCTTTTAAACTTGGAATGCTAGTTACTTGTGTTAGAAGGCGCTCACAGTCTCCACTCAGTTATAAATTTATGATCCCCAACTCTTTTTAATGGCCACCTCAACTAAACGTTTATGCATTGCAATTTTAAAGAAATTGTTAATTACATTGCAGTAATTATTGCAGTAAGAGAAAGTTGTGTGAGTGTTTCACAACAGATATTTTTGTCTATAGCAGTAATCTGTAGAGATTTAAAAAAAAAATCAGAGTGTTACCACCTTTGTATTTAATAAATTTTAAGATTTGGACTAAATTGCTGAAATATATTTTTAAAGTTAAATTGCTGAATTATGTAAATACAGTAACTTCCTGATTATCCGGGCTAATGGTGGGGAGAGGCGGCGCAGATTCTCACAAGGAGTTCGGATAATCCGAACTATAATTATTTATTTCTAAAATACAACATATTATACCTTTCTAAGGCAGACAATTTATTATTTTAACATGTTTAATGCTCATTATTATTAAGAAAATCTGTGATTTTGGTTTGTTTGCAGGAATCTTTTAATGATTTTTTTTAATATCAGTTCGAATTTTTCTAAGAACTATTATGTCGTTATACTCGAATAACCATTGGTCGATGTACTCCAACAAAGTGTCAACAGAATTGATGCCGTCTTCTGATTAATGCGATTGATAATTTCTTCTTCTTTCAGCTCAAGTGATCAAATATGTATTCAAAAAACTACATACATATATAAAAATTATATACATATAATTATTTTTTTAAAATTAAATTCATGCACGGATAATCCGCAAACCGGATAATCCGCACACGGATAATCGGGAGTTTATTGTACCTGTTTTAATATTTTAAAGTCAACTTATCAACTTTTTTTCTAATGTGCTCCTATTAGCCTCATACACGACTTAAACCTTATCGAACTAAACAAAAGATACAAGCTTCTAGCCAGACTATTTGACCGCCGATCATAACTGACATTTCACAATAAAAGATGACTGTTACTAACTCATCTAGAACCTATACACATCAATTTAAAATCCTTTGCCGATTGTAGAAACGTTCTGTTCTATGTCTATGAGGCGCTGTTGGAGACAAGCTGGTGATCGTTGGATGAAGACCATTCCACACATTCACGCCATTTATCGCCGCAGCATATTTACTCACCGCGAGGCCGAGCTGGGCAACGGTTGATCAGGCTCCAGCGGTAGATATCACGTTGGATGTAGACAACATGTACACTCAACCCATCGTAGAAAAACATACGGGGTGAATGAATATAAGGATGCACTTCTTAATCGGGCTTACCCGGCATGGACCAACGTCCCCTTGGGAGGCCTGGGAGGCTTTGGATAGCGTAGGGTTTGCCCTCCCCTTCTGCGAATAATAATAATAATAACGCCCCCTTGACAACAACTCCATAGACACACACACACCAGCGTCCTTACGTATTCCTATACGGCTATAATCCTCTGAAAACAGGTATAACAAACTTTAAGCGTTTATTTGGGAGCTGAAGCACTTGGAACGGATACTAGCTAATGTCTTACACGCTGAGGAATTGTTGATACATCATACATTACATTAATGCAAACAATTTCACCAATACACATTTTTAAGGCAAATTAAGGGTGTACTAAAATTCGGTGTGTTGAGGAACAAGACACACTGGTAGTCATTGCTATTTGTTTCACAAATATTGATTGTTTACGAGAGGTCAATGGGAGTACCGGCGCAATTCTGTTTTTGCAACGATGTATTTATTTTACAAATAAGTACTCAAACAATAATATTCATACAATATTACAAATTTTATAATAAAGATGGCAAGTATGCCCTCTTAGATTATCAGGATTTGAACGAAACTTTTTTTCTAGTTTAAGGAGGAAAGAGTGGGGAAATTTGGGTGGTAAATATGTAAAAATCTGTTCATATCTTTCACATATGGAAAGACAAAAAGAATATCGCTACAAGTTTTTATGTAGAATATGTAAAAGTATGAAATGAGAAGGGAACGATCACTAGACTAAATATTGGCAATATCAGCTCAAGTTTTAGCTTACATTATATATTCGTATTTAAAGTTGCATATATATTTTTTATTTTCCATGATATATCTCACTCTTTCGCTATCATTCCCATGAGAAACCCTTCTGATAAATGCATTTACATTCGCTGTGAAAGCTTGACAATTTGCATTTTACTGAAAGCAGCCGAAAGAATAAAAAAAAAGGTCACAAAAAACGTTGGTTTGTTTAATGACAGCGGAGTGTGGTAATGAAACTGGGAGTTGAACACTCGTTTATGTTGGTATGAGTAGGGCGGCGGGAGCAGAGCCAGTAAATGTGGAATAGATGTTGAGAACTAGAGGATGCCAATGGAGATGGAGAGAGGGGCAGAGAGTGAGTGAGTAAGTGAGAAACCAAGAGAAAGAGATTTTGAGTGATGTTATGCGACCTGAATTGGGGGTTGTGTTGTAAATAGCTTCAAATTGATTGGTGGCACATGGCCAGGGTATTTAGCCAATCAGGGATTGTACTGATGATGACAGTACTGTTACAATAGACAATTATTTACCAGGCGAATTACAGTACACTTAATTGCCTTTACCCTCCGCTTGAACGTTTCTTCAGTTAGACACTGCCACTCCACTGCAATCATTTCAACCAAGTTCTGTCCCATAGTGCTAGGCTAACTTTCTAACAAACCGGGATTATTTACTATTCTAAACAATTATGTTCACAATATCCAATGTTCTCGTTGTAAAGTAAAACTATTATTTAAAAATTTATTCAAACAGTTTTCTAGTTTACTCTAGTCTACTCATTCGAAAATACATATCTTTTTATGCTGGCTATGGTCCGCCTGAAAAAGTAGGCAATACTCCATTTTTACAATTACCTATATTAGGGTCCTACTAAAGAAAGCTGTAAATTATTAAATTTTGAAATTGTTTTATTTCTTCACGCAATCTGTGTGAAACACTCACACGACTTTCTTGTACTGCCATTTATATATAATTTATAAGTGACAAATTTTCTTCAAACTTGAAATTTCCAACTAAATATGGAGTTGGTTTCAAATTTATAGTGGGGGAATCTAAATTATAATAAAACACTGCTGAAGGGTTAATTAATTCCCCATATGTCTTTTTAAATTGTTTTCCTTGAAAAATGATTCGAATCAAAATATAGACTTATTTTTTATGTAGTACTAGCTAACCCGACCACGCTTCGCTGTGGCTCAGTCTGATTTTTAGGCTTAACCATGCGTGATTTTGATAATTTGTTTCGATGCTTTGGAATACCCTGTCTACTAATTCTTCTTTTGAATGTACAATGTTGCAGAAATTAGATGGGAAGGTGATTTTTCCTGTTTCCGGATTTGTAGGAGCAGTGCCGTTACCGAGTTCGAGTAATTGCCTTGAAAATATGGCAGCTGTTGGATCGTTTTGAAGTTGAACTCTCATATTCGTTGATAAATGAATTTTTTTTACTGTGCTCCAAAGAGTTGAATATTTCAAGCAGGCATGCAATTCATCAGCTGGTGTTGAACGAGGTATCACTGGAAGCGTTTGCCTGAAATCACCGGCTAGTAACACTAATGCTCCACCAAATGGAACCTGATTATTTCGCAAATCTTTCAATGTAAGGTCTAATGCTTCCAATAACTTCTTATAAGCCTTTGTACACTCATCCCATACAATGATTTTGCTCGCCCGAAGAACCTTTCCCATTCTTGATGTTTTAAAAATGTTACATGTTGGGTTTTCTGTGAAGTGCACGTTTAAGTCATAACAGTTTAAGAGCTAAATGGCTGTTCTATCTACCTCCTTCCATCAACGTAGCAGCAATACCTGAAGAAGCAAGTGCTAATGCAATATGGCCGTTTGAGCGGATTTTAGCTCGGAATTTCCCGTTTCCAAGGGAACTTCGGAATAGAGGTACTTATAAGTAGTTGAGAAAGAGGTTCAGAGAGTGAGCCATCATCGCAACGCGTTTGAGTCTGTCTATTTCTGCCAACCTCGCGAAACGCTCGGAGAAGTTCCCGTTTCCGTGGAAACTTCGGAGTAAAAAGTATATATAAAAACACTCTTACATAAAAATGCAACGTTGTGTAAAAATTTCAAGTCAATCCATCGACTACTTT